>JAOVVB010171156.1:0-11432 GCA_028570985.1 Heterobranchus longifilis | reverse complement strand
GTGTGTGTGTGTGTGTGTGTGTGTGTGTGTGTGTGTGTGTGTGTGTGTGTGTGTGTGTGTGTGTGAGAGAGAGAGACGAAGAAGAGGTGCTTGCATATGTACATCGAGGAGACAACAATATTTTTTTTCCTGTTGTCCTAACAGTGTGTTGTCATACACAATAAAACATTTTTGATGTGTAAAATACCACTTTATTTCATATGCTTTTTTTGTCTTGTGTTTTGTTTTTCTCTGATGTTGGTGTTGGGCTTGGCTTAAAGTCTGAGGTATCACAATCTCAATCCAAACTACATCCATGACCGTCTCAAGCAGCTTGGACAGACTTTCACCCTGCGAGTGTTGCTGGTACAAGTAGATGTGGTAAGTAAAAAGATGTTTGTAATCAAAACATTGACCGCTTGACATTGACAAGTTATATTATTTTTGAGTCCCACAGCTGGAAGTGCTATCTTTTGTAAACAGAAGTGTTTTAACTCCTGCAAGATAATATTCTGGTTGTTAGTATAATTATTCTTGTGGTACACTCCAGAGTCAATACTTCAAAACCTGTGTTGCTTTTGTGAAAACTAGAAATGGAGAGGTGCTGTTAAAATTCTATTCGAAGCTTCCTGCTACAGCAGGTAAAGACTGTTACTCCCTTTCTTAATGTTAACTTTTCATCTCAATATTTAACTGTTTGTAGGAGAGGTAAAGAAAAAAAACCCTTGGGCACATCTGACCAGCTGTTAATTCTAGTAGCAAAAACATAGGCTCTAAAGCAAATTGATAAAAAAAAAAATAGAGAAACAAAATCCATCTACATTTTTGTAAGCTAGCTAGTTAACTATTACTCTCAGGTAGGTAATGTTGTTTTCCATTAGAAAGTGCTGACAAGGATTAGAGTGTTCAGCAATGTTATATTTAACAAACAGCCGATATCACAGACTTAACCGTTAAAGGAGAGTCATAATGTAAGCTATCAATGCAGAACTAATTTGCCAAGTATATCTTCCCTCAATGGAATTAGTTTCGCTAAGAAGTGGTGTAATTGATGTCTGAAGTGTGCAGCTGGAGGCAATTTCAGTACTGTATGTAGGAAAATATAAATCCCACAGTTGACAAATACTAGATACTCTATGAGAAAGACTCAGATCTGCTTCAGAAAACATTTTCAGGACAGGAGATGTCTATAGCCCCAAGTTAATTTGATAAAGCTTTAAGAATGAATGTAGTTTTTCTCACTGGTATTGGTTTTTCATAACAGAAAGATCCCCATCATACATTGAAGGAGCTGGCTCGTATCTGCATCATGGCTGACTGCACTCTCATACTGGCTTGGAGGTAAGACCTGCAACAGATTGTCCAGAGGACTGAGCAGGACACACAGACATAGAAGAGAGTGAGAGTTTGAAATGTTTACTTCTCGCTGATCCTGGCCTTGCCATCTAAAAAGGGTGTAATTGTAAGAGTAAAATCTGGTATTCTGTTTCTTGAATGTGTTATGTGATGCATCTTTGGGTTTGCAATGGCCATTTAATATATTTTCATACTTAAAGCATCTAATTGTAACACTTATGAGATATGTTGTTTTATTCTGGCCAGAAACAACAGATGAGAATTAGCCTTCTAGCTTGACTCTGTTCTTTTTTTCTATTTATCAGGGAACATTGTGCCTCATAATAAACTAATGAAATGAAATAAAACAAATTAATAAAGATAGCTAATATTTTCTTCATGCTGATTTGACAGTCCAGAGGAGGCAGGGCGTTACCTGGAAACATACAAGTCATACGAAAAGAAACCAGCGGATGTACTGAAGGAGCAAGTTGAAAAAAACTATCTGTCAAAGGTGTGTGGATTCACCTGTTTATATTTAAACATTGTGAGGTCCATTACTATTTTTAATGTGACCATTTTGCCAAATTGAAAAATATGGATGCCATTTTAATGTGATTGAATATGACACAGTCACATAGAATGTCAAAGACAATTGAATGCAATTTGAGTATTTGAGTCTTTGAACAATACAATACTGATTGGATTGGTTTGTTTTAAGGTTACTGATTGCCTGACCACTGTAAAGTCTATAAACAAGACCGATGCCATCACCTTGCTGTCCACTTTCTCAGTGAGTACAACTACAGTGAAAATTCTCAGATTGCTGTTATACTACAATCAGTGTATATGCACAGATATATTGTCCACAGGCTGATTTGATGGTGTACTAACATGACATGATGAATTTTGTTCGTTTTTCAGTCTGTAGAAGGAATCATCAGTGCCTCTAAGGAAGACTTGGTTCTCTGTCCAGGCCTTGGACCACAAAAAGTGAGTAAAACTACAAGGGCACCACATGAATATACAGAAGGTAGATGGAACATTTCTTAAATGACCATGTTGACATTTTGTGCTTGCAGGCGCGGCGACTCTATGATGTGCTGCATAAGCCCTTCCTCAAGTCGAAGACAAAAGACAGCTGAAACGTCTTTGCTCCTGAAAAGAACTCTAAAGTTGGTCGTCATGTTGAACAGAATGCGAACACACACACTTCAGAGGACTGAGTTAAATACTATAAACACTCTTTGATTAACTGAGACGAAGAAAGAAACTGCTCTGAAACTGAGAATCAGTTATTGTAATGGTGTTTTAAGACTTTAAGCTGTGAACTCTTTAACTGTTAAAGCTGCACACTGATTCTATGTTTTATTGAGTTATGGTTTGATATCATTTCATTTTTTTTACGAAAATAAATATTTTTTTTTTATTTGTATACTAGTGTACCTTAATTCTTTCTATGTATTGAAGTATATGACACTTGAACATTGGAATTAAGCTTTTCGGTGGGAGGGGGGGGTGATAGGCCTGCCATACCTTGGGCCAACACTAAACTGCTGAATATGTTACAGATTTGCATTACTATTCTAGTCTACTGTATAATAACGCAAGTATATTTGTATTTGAATGACTAATGAGGTAGGTTACCACTTTGAATATGAAAAAGAATAGCAGTAAGGTTACTCTAAAAAGGAGTAAACTAAAAGCAGTAGTTTTTTTCAAAGAAGGGAAGAGCGCGGTGTTGTATTTAGGTGCTCCTCCGAGATTCCCATTTCAATGTGTCACAATTTTACCGAGTGTTTTGAAATGAGCTGTAAATTAGGCTGTAACAGAGAGGACCATCATTTAATAGTCTATGGAGAGGACATGAAATTAAAATGGCAAAATGAGGAAGAAAACGTGATATGCATGATTCTGATATAAAACCAAAACTAAACTAATATTAAGACGACTAAAAAATAACATTTTACATGGAATGTCAAACATTTTTTGCTAATGCAGTTCCATAACTGCTATTACTTTTTGACACGCTTACATGTACATCGCGTACAGGAGTCATGTCCATATTTTTATGGACTCAAGTTATAATTCCGATATTTCCGACAGCACGTGAAGGCACGGTAACTTAATCTGACGTCAAAACAGGAAGTGTTCGCTCCACGCCAGCTGAAGTGTTGTGATGATGATTTTACCGCTCAATTCACAAGAGTACACCGTTTTTCTTTAATGAAACATGCACCGTGGCATCTCGTGAATAAGTTTAACTTGTTTATTTGAGGGGAAAAAAACAAATAGCAGGCGGAACAATCGCCGCCAGGCATGCAGTCAGTGAAGGAGGATGAGGATGATGCATCTGTTGAAGAGTACGTGGCCCTGTCTAATTTTACTGGAAGTGGCGGCGACCAGGTTAGAGACCCACACGGACCCAAATAACCACACACTTGGCTAGTTCTAACTGTGCTGTTTTTGTCCCGCAGCTTAGTTTCAGCCGCGGGGACAGACTGCTCGTGCACGCCAAGCCTTCACCCGAGTGGTGGTGGGCAGAGCTGCATGAGGTCATAGGTTATGTCCCTGCCGTCTACCTGCGCCAGGATGCTGCTGCTGAGGAAGAGGAAGACGGGGACACCTCTCTGGAGGACCCATGGCAAGATGAAGAGTACTTTGGCAGTTATGGGACACTGGTTAGAACCTTTAAAGGAGCATGCAGTTTTCCATAGGCGTAGATTACGGGGGAGGGGGGTGGGGGGTGGGGAGAGGGGGGCACGTCCCCCTCAATATTTAGAACATGTGCATTTGTCCCCCTCAACATGAAAGTAGCAGAGGACTTTTATTTTGAAGAAATTAAAAAGAAAAGGCACAAATTGATGCATTAAAATTCACCTGAATGCAGAAAATTAAGTGTATGTCGTTTCCCCAAACCTTCGTCGCTGTCGTGCAGAAACTTTGTATCTCCATATTTTGTCATTTATATTTTTTTTTCATAAATCAATGCTCTTGGTCACTCTTTATGTCTGTCTGTGGGTTTTACACATATTTAACCAATAAAAAGTATGAAAAAGACTGACTTGAAATTAGCTTTTTTTCATTTCCTGAAAAGTAAAGGTATTGGACATACAAGGTTTTTACCTGACAGCGACGAATTATGAGATATTAGTAGCTTATAATTACGAGATAAGGTGCCTATTTTTTTTCTTTTGCGAATGCAATGCACTTCCGTACAAACCCATTTCATGTGTCCCCCCCAATGTTGAAATGAAACCTACGCCCTTGCTGTTTTGCATGCCACAGCCTAATTATCTATAAGTTGCACAATGCTGACAATTTAATGCACAATATATGACTTTATACTGATTTTCAGCCCCCTACACAGCCATACATTTCACAGAACTTACTTGAGTTAGGAAATCCATCACAGTAAACATTTTGTCTTTTGTCAAAGTTTGTTATCCTTGCTAATGGAGTGGCTATAAATAAGGCACTATTATTTGGTAGTGTATTTAAGGGCAAGAGGTGCAGAAATGCTCTACATTCACAAGAAATGTTGGAAAGGCCCAGAATAGATATGTGAATTAAATGTCTTTCAAACCCTTGCAGGTCATCATTTCCTAGAATGCACCACGCGGGAAGACACATCAAAACAGGCCCTGCTGTATTACAATGACAAATTTGTTAATTGTTTATTTGGATCCCCATTAGTTGTTGCCTTGGCAACCACAACTCTTCTTGGGGCTAAAGCTAAAGCTGTGATGGATTACCTTTCACCAAATTTTCAAGTCTCTGTGCAGTGATTGTCATCCTGTACTGAGATAAATTAAAAACAATGGCTGCCTGGAAGGTTGAAAATTAAACACATTTTTAAGGCATACTTTGAAAAATAATTGTCAGTTTTTGTAAAGTATGCACAATTTTGAGTTAATGGGCAAAAACTGTGGAGATAGACCCAAAGTGTAAATATTAAATAAGACATGAAATAAATATCCATATGAAAAAAAAATGAATAATAATATAACCAAGATTACAGGTTTCCCTGACGTTACTATGTAGTTATATGTAGTAGCTATATGTAATGTAAACACTTGGAGCAGATGATCGTATAAAGAAATACGGCACGAGTTCATGTCAGCTTGAGCTATTATTTAAAGTTTTGGCCACGTTTAATATCAACATCTGACATTGTAACATTTTCATCACACAGTCTTTGTCAGTCAAGGCAAACTATGCACAGACAGTTATATGATTGGTTGTTGCTGAGAGGACAGTCTATTGCAGTTGAGTTTAAAACGATTATTTCAAAACATCTTTTTGTGTCTGTTAGGGCTGCACAATTAATCAAAATTTTGTTGAAATCGCAATATGGCCTCCTTCAATTTTCTAATCGCAGGAAGCGCAATATTTGTTAAAGGCGAAATATGTGTCAATATACCATTTTAAATTGAATATTGTCACACAGAGATGTACTGGTTTACACATCACATTCTGTAGATTTCAAGATTTGTTTTGGTACAGATTCCAGCAAAAATCACATCCTAATCATTTTAATATGTTTTTCAATGCAAATTAGAATAATCATGTAAAAATGATTATTCCCTCTAATATCGCAAATCCTATCGCAATTGCAAAAATGATCGCAATTAGATATTTTTTTCAAAATCGTTCAGCCCTAGTGTTATTTATTTGTAATGTTATTTATTCGTGATGTCATCTTTATTTAATATATAACATGACTTCTCACTTGTTTCACTCATATACTACTCAAGTGGTCATATCTGCAAATCATATCAATTATTGTATTTTATTATAACTTTTTTTTTTTTTTATCACACAGAGGCTTCACTTGGAGATGTTGTCAGATAAGAGCCGCACTGAGACGTACCGGCAAGTTATTCTCAGCAACAGCGCTTCTCTGAGGAATAAGGTGGTGATGGACCTCGGGTGTGGGACTGGCATCATCAGCCTGTTCTGCGCTCAGCTGGCTCAGCCCACAGAGGTAATGTAAACATTGTGGCTGGTGGGGAAGTTACTCAAACACTGAGGCTCTTTCACACAAACACACAGGTTGCTGGTTATGCAGTCTACAGTGCATAGACAGTTTGACTCCTAAGGCATATATTAATTTAAAACATACAGGGAATGAATTGGAGCTTTCTATTCCTTCGTCTGGCATGTACATACACACATTCACACACATAAAGGTGTTGGTGGATGGACATGTGAAAAAAAAAACATCACCACCAATGCAACTCGACCACCGACAGTTACGTCTGAGACTTGGGTGCGTTATGCCAGTAGCCAGTTATACAAAATCCCAACAATTTATCAGCCCATCTGGCAAAACAGTTATCTAATTCCAAACTTTTGTATGTGAAGACAATGGATGCTGCTGGGTCCTTGTGATGATTGCATACAGGTGCTCTTTGGATACTTCAGGTGTACTGTGCTTATGTCTAGGCCTGTCATGATAACTCATTTTGTTGGATGATATATTATCCCACAAATTATTGCAATAAACAATGTTATTGTCATTTTAAGACCATTTTATGCCACTGATATAATGATAATACAATAGCATAATGCAAGAACACCCTTTCAAAGAGCACTGAACTTTTAATTCTTAAGAATATTCAGACATTGGAATTGCAATGTGAAAAATATTAAAATATCTTAAATAAATAAAACTCTCACCATAGATTTTTTTCTGTTCGTTTGGCTTAGCTGCTGTGAAAAAAACGCTTAGGCCTACGCGTCAGGAAAACCCTGCTGTTTATTCTGGCATCATGGTGGCTAAAATGTTGGTGACATTCTTATATTAACAAACACGCATGTAAACACAATGAGCAATACCGTACAATGTATGGAGATGACCTCGATCAGTTTTGCTGACCTCGATAAGTCGATATTGTACTTATTGTGACAGGCCTACTCATGTCTTCTTGTGAAGGACTCTGCATGTGTAGAATATGTTCTTTCAACAAATAAAAATGCAAGTCTCCTTTAAAAAATCCAAGGCACACTGTAGGTTTTGTGAAAAAAATTAAAATGCCTTTTTTTTTTTTTACATGGCAATATACATAAAATGACCAACACGTTGCGACCAACATAGGTTTTCTCTAGGGTCATTATAGAGCACCACACCTCACACTCCACTATAACACAACACAGGTGTGCAAGTCACTGCAGACAATAACCCACCAGGGTGGACATTTGTCACAATCTCTGTATTATTTACCAAACGACTCACAGATGCACTGTAAATCAAACATTGGTGTACGTACACTCCCATCTGCTGGACAAGGAGTGTTGCTGCATGGTATAAACAGCATGAAGTGCATGCAGGTTAAGTTTGTGTGTGTGTGTTTTGCAGGTGTATGCTGTGGAGGCGAGCTCCATGGCGGAGTACACCAGACAGCTGGTGAAACAGAACGGCTGTGAGAAGGTGGTCACGGTGCTCCAGGGACGAGCTGAGGAGATGGAGCTACCTGAGCAGGTGGACGTCCTGGTGTCTGAGTGGATGGGAAACTGCCTGCTGGTAATATAATAACAATGTCATTTACAGATGGGACAATAATGGAGTTTATCGTGGATTGTGATAAAAAAAAAAAACACTCACAATAAGTTGATTGTGGTGAATTTCCATCGTAATCGTAATCATAATCGTGAATATTGTGAATATGAATACGAATTGACTGCAGTTTACTATGGTGTCCTATCTGTGATGCAATTTTTCGAGAAAAAAAACACAATTTTATGAGAAAAAAGTCGTAATTCAGTCGTAAAAATTCACAATGTTTAAAAAAAAAAAAACTCACAATTTAGTGGGAAAAATTGTAATCTTCAACGTTATTGTTTCAAGAAAAAAGTTATGTTTAGATAAAGAAGTCATTATGTTTTAAGAAAAAGTTCGTAATGTTTTGACAAAAAAGTCCCAACAAAGCAAAATGTAAGATAACATGATTCCAGTGTGTTTTAGTGCCGTTTTAAGAGTTTTAAGCATATTTTGTTGATTATCGGAATAATATCGTGAATCGCGAAATTATTTTGGCCAGGATAATCGTGACATGAAATTTTCATATCGTGCCATGCCTTCTTCCATTATACAAGTTATATTAAGTGTGAAGACTGCTCTTCCACTCTCATGTTTCTGTCTGTCCTTCTTCTGACCTAGTTTGAGTTCATGGTGGAGTCAGTTCTGCTGGCCAGGGACCGCTGGCTTAAGGAAGGCGGCGTGATGTGGCCCTCATCTGCGGCCCTCACCCTGGTGCCATGTCAGGCCAGCAGCTATTACGCAGAGAAGATGGCCTTCTGGGAGCAGCCCTATGGCCTGGACTTCACTCCTCTACAGTAAGAGCCATTAGTCCGCTGTTCTCACCGTACATTGTCCTGTTTCACTTATAACTAACTACAACTAACAAGGTCACAATATTAAATACAATTTACAGTAGAAATTTTAAAGATCTTGATCTCAGATGTGAAATTTAAACATTTAGTTTAATAAGCTATTGTACCAAGTAGTGATGCTAGATGCTCAGGACAGTGTCGGGCAGTAACTAGTTACTAGTAATGCATTACAGTAATAATATTACATTCACCAAGTAGTGTAACGAATTAAGGCGGCTGGCTACATAGTAGCCGGATTGGGCATCCACGTACCAAACGGTCACGCAGTTAATTTCATACTTATCAGGGCAATGACAACATTTATGTCACACGGACTTCACGGACACACAGACTTTGCGGACACTTGGGAGGTTAAATTCGGCTTTACTTATACAATTTCAATAGAAATACCTCGTTACAACCTTACTTTTGTTGTCACTCCCCTACTGATTTGAAATCCAACAATCCAATATTGCCAACCACAGGGGATGGTGAACAGCTGCCATGTTCAGGTTTATTTTTCTAGGCACTTCCTGTTTTACATGTGTGTGTATTTTCATTTTGTTGTTACATTGTGCACAAGCCCCGCATTTATAGTTTCCATCATGGATAGGTGTGACTACAGTTTGTAATGATTTTTGTTTTCGGGGGATGTATTTGTCCCTTCGTTTTATCAATTCATCTTTTTGTGAGAGGGGCCAATGTTTTTGGAGAATGCCATCAGAAAGTTTGGTTTTTAGTAATAAACAAAATTGGTTCAGCCTCCCCACTTGGTTTCCTTTGAAACAGTTCCTTTGTTTTCTATCATTTTTCCTCACTATATTTGCTCGTATACCCTCTGCTCCTGAACTTGTTTTGAGTCGCCAAAAGGTGGTGCTGATTTGAGAGTATATCCCTGACACCATGGTTCAAGCTTTTCAGTCCTTCATGGGGTGCGTTAGTACAGAGAGACACTATATCGAAGGTTACCAGACTAGAATGGCATCCTCAGGAAGTGGAGCAAGCTGCTAAACCGGAAACAGCCTCAGACACCACCCTGCTGAAGGCCGTACACCCAAAAAATATAGTTGTGCAACATATAATATGTACTAAACACAGGAAAACTGCATTAGTGGAGAAAACCATGGTCACAACACAACTATAGGATATTAAGATAGTGACATTTGCTCCATCACTACACACTGTGGCTTCAGCAATTATTGAGTCAAGTCAGCTCTGGCTCAAAAAACATCAAACTATTTGAAGCTGCTGTTCTGCAAGATGTTGCAGTTATTTTATCCACTTCTAACTCGTTATTACTTATTTAGTAATCCATATTTAACAGGTTCATAATCTCTACTGTTTACAAATATTTCTATACAAATGCAGAGTACATCACACTATATGTTTAAGATTACTATGGCATACACTCATAGTGTATGCCATAGTAATGTTCTATTCTTTCTTAGTTATCTTATGTTATGTGTGCTTAAATTCTATGATACAATATGAAATACTTTATTAATCCCCCAGGGGGGAAACTGAGTGCCATCAGGACAGACATACACATCTCAAGGCAGTACAATATAAAAGACGAGCACAGCACTGTAATAAATAGTGTAGACAATCCTCAGTACAACCACTATCCTAGCCATCAATATCAGATCATCATCGCCAGAATCAACAGTAACGGTCAGCGACAACATACGTCAACATACGTTAATAAACTTCACCGCAGCGGGTACAAAGCCCTTTCTGAATCACTCTGAAGAGTCATAACAAGCTTGTCGCTAAAGGAGCTCTTCAGCTCACTATAAACATCGAACAGAGGATGATCCTCATTTTGCAAGATACTCCTGAGCTTCCTACCCATTATTTGCTCCTTCTAATGAGTCAGGCTCCAATAATGCACCCTGCCTTGATCGGTTTGTTGATCTTGTTCCTGTCCTCTGAGCTTAGGCCACACCCCCAGCAATTTGTCATTTCCTTGTTTAGTCATACAAGATCTTATCTGTGGCAGAAACTTCGTTTCCCCATGGTTTTGAATAACGTTTCATCTCTGCAGGCCCCTGGCACAGCAAGAGTTCTTCACCAAGCCAAAGTTCAGCCACCTCATTGAGCCTGATGATTGCCTCACCGCCCCCTGTGACGTCCTGTGCCTGGACATGTACACTCTGCAAGTCAAAGACCTGGAGGTACTGCCTGTTGTTCCACCCCCACACACATTGGAATGTTTTTATCTAATAGAGCCTTGTGTTTCATTTCTCAGGAAATAAAGGGTCAGTTTCATTTTTCTGTGGAAAAGTCTGGTGTGTTCCATGGATTCACCGCCTGGTTCACTGTTCATTTCGAGAGCTTGGAGACGGGAGGTGCAAAAGTGGAGCTAAACACCGGACCGAACTCTGAGTAAAACAGCAAAAACACTTACGCACTCTGTTGTGTAGTTATGACATGAAGAAGGGTAGTTTATTCACTAACAGCATTGCTCCTGAGCCCTTAACAGCCCATACAGATAAATTCAAATTAGGGCTGCACAATATATCATTTTTTTATCGTCATTGCAATATCAATAAACACATCATGAAAGACTGTGATATATCAGAAAAGACATTCAGGGAATTTTTGAGTTAGTTGAAAGAGAGTGTCAGTAGAAAACTGCTCTTTAAAATGTAACTATCATTCTTTTCTTTTTTTTAAATTGTGCCTTTTGTGTTCAGTTCAGTGTTCAATTTGTTCAATAAAATGCCTTTAAATCTTAGTGTCTA
>JAOVVB010171136.1:0-11432 GCA_028570985.1 Heterobranchus longifilis | reverse complement strand
TCTACTACAAATTTAAAGAACACAAAATATAAGATGACACAAGACCCTACACGTGTAGCTTTTATAATTACACATAATAAAATCTAAAGGCTCAGTGTGTTAACGTTTATGTTGCTTAAATTCGATCCTAAAAATATTGAATTTGATTTTAATTATAAATTTGTACTGTAATGTTACTTCTATGATTATGAATTCATTTAATTACAATGTTTCACTTGATTTTATCTGCAACTACGTGCGGCTCTAGATGAGCTGTTTAATAAATCATTAATCCTGGAGAGAATGATCTGATGCCTGAGGCGTCAGTCTGTAGTTATATAGCGCCACTCAGTGGTAAAAGCCAGCAAACGCACAAACCCAAATGCTGTCGCCGAGCGCCGCGATGGTAAAACCAACGCTCCGATTAGGTAACCACTGTACATTACACACACATACACTATACACACATCTGTGAGGGAAATTATTGTGTTACAGCAGTAGCAGCAGCAGGTTACACATACAGCAATAAGGGGAGGGGGAAGGGGGAAAAAGTGTAAACTGGCATTTCAACATAAGAAAAAGAGATGATGTGCAAATTGTCAGTGTATGTATGTGTGCATAAAAGTGACTGAAAAAGAAATGAAATTTGCAAATTGTCATTTTATGTATCGCGTAAATGGACATTGAATATTGTCATTATTGTCATCTGTCACATAGAGGTGAGTGGTTGTACAGTGCAATGGCGAATGGTAGGAATGATTTCCTGAACCGTTCTTTGTGGTCACCGAAGCTGGATTAGTATGTTGGAGAATGAACTCTGCCGCCTCTATATGGAATCATGTAGTTGGTTAGATGGATTTTCCATGATTGACAGGAGTTTGTTCAGTGATCTATTGTCCCTCACTGTCTCCAACCAGTCTGTGTCCAATTATGTGTGTGGATGATTTTATTTATCTTGCTTGCATCCTTGGCACTGATGCTGCTACCCCAGCAGACCACAGCAATATAGAGGGCATTAGCCACAACCGACTGATAAAACATTTCCAGCATCTTACTGCATACATTGAAGGATCTGAGCTTCCATAGGAAATAAAGTCTGCTCAACCCCTTCTTATACACAGCGGTGTTGGTCCTCCAGTCCAATCTGCTGTTCAAGTGAACACTTAAGTACTTGTCATTGTCCACAACCCCAACCCCCTCACCCATGATGGTAACAGGTTTAATCATAGTTTTACCCTTCCAAAAGTCCACTACCATCTCCTTGGTTTTTATTATGTTTAGGAGCAGATGGTTTCTGGTGCACCACTCCACAAAGCTGTCCAGAAGTCCTCTATACTCCAACTCTTGTCTATCCCTGATACACCCCACCACTGCAGAGTCATCAGAAAACATCTGCAGGTGGCAGTTGTATTGGAAATCTGAGGTGTACGGAGTGAACAGGAATGGAGAAAGAACAGCCCCCTGTTACTGACTACCACATCAGACAGGGAATTCCCCAACCTTACAAACTGGGGCTTATCTAACAGATAGTCAGCTATTCAGGACATAATGGATGTGCTAACACCCATCCTGAGCAGTTTCTCACTCAGTAGAAATGGTTATATTGTATTAAAGGCACTGGAGAAATAAAGAAACATGATTCTCACTGTACTGTTACATCCATTTAGGAAAGAGTGAGCACGCTGTAATAGGTATACAGTATGACTGCATCATCTACTTCAACATGAGGCTGGTAAACAAATTGTCGTAGGTCCAGGGAAGGTTTGATCAGTGGTTCTAGGTGTGTCAAAACTACAGTAGGTGCTCAAACACATTGACTTGTGACGTCAGTGCAACCGGTCTAAAGTCGTTGAGGCCAGAAGGGTTAGCCTTCTTAGTTATCGGTACTACACAGGATGTTTTCCACAGCACCGGTATTCTTTCCTACATCAGACTTAAGTTGAAGATTTATTGCAGGATACCAGACAGGTGAGCAATACAAGACTTTAGAATCCTGTGGCTAAGACCATCAGGGCCTGCAGCCTTGTTTTGGTCAGTTTTCCCAGCTGTCTTCTCACCTGGCTAGCTATCACAGTTAGTGAAGGTGGTGTGCTGGTTTCAGTGGAGGATTGTGCTAGTGGGTTGTGAAAAGGGATGCTTAGCAGTTGCTGATGATGTTGATGTGGGTGTTGATTTGAGTTTGTGAAGACTGGTCCTTTGTGGAGCAGCCTAACTGGAGGTCCTGTGCTAAATCTGTCCTGTTTTCCCATGTGGGACAATCAACAGACTTGTAGAAAGTTGGTAATATAGTGTCCAGATTGACATGATTAAAGTCACCATTTATAGTGACAAATGCCTCGGGTGCTCACGCTGTAACCTAGCAACAGTGGCGTGTCACATGCTACTGTCGGGTCATCTGTTGGGGAAATGTAAGCATCGATTGAAATGGCAAAGGAGAATTCCCTCTGTAAATAATATGGGCATTTAATACTCACAGCTAAAAGTTCACTATCGGAACTATTCACTATACACTTTTTGTTTGGTCATTGTTCAATTTCGTACGTTTTGTTAAATCCATGTCTAAATTATACACTTATCAGTATAACAATAACATTGTGTTGTCATATACACACACACATGTACACTACCACACCTTTTTAAATACATACACACCTTTTTAAATACATACACATATATATGCAGTACTAACGAGCCCATATATTAATATACATACATATCATTTATTTATTCATTTTGTATTTTTCTGAGAGATGTCACCAATCACTTTTTTATCCTGAAATGTCCGAATGTCTTCTCCAAGAAACACATTTATCAGAATCTGATAAAAACTAAATCAAATCATCACAGTATCATTTATATTCCGCCCACTACAATACGAAACAGAGAGGAGTATGTGTTCTAATAAATAAAAAAATATCATTTGTTCATAATACCACAATTACAGATCCAGAGGGACGTTTTATTATAATTAACATTTCAATTAACAATAACTCACTCACAATAGGAAACTTATATGGCCCAAACACAGATGACCCATCCTTTTTTCAGAATTTTTTTTCCTCCGTTTCAAATATTTCTAATTGTCCAATCATAATAGCAGGTGATTTCAATACGGTTTTAGATCCAACTATAGATAGATGTAATAACATTGACAATAAACGCATCTGGAAATCTGTAGAAACCATAAAACAGTTAATGTGTGATGTTGGTCTTGGCGATAGTTGGCGCCTCCAGCATCTGGACATTAAAGCATTTTCTTTTTTTTCACCAGTTCATCATTCGTATTCTCGCATGACTTTTTTCTCACCAGTAATTCTATTATATCCAATATTTCCGAATCAAAGATGCACCCAATAATCATTAGTGATCATGCTCCATTAACATTAAAATTGAATATAACCACTGGATTTCTAGATGGCGATTTAATACCTCTCTTCTTCAAGATCACGATTTCAACAATTACTTTAAAAGAGAGTGGGCTAGCTTTTTAGAGATAAATGACTCACCGGAAACATCCCCATCTCTTTTGTGGGAAGCAGGAAAGGCAATATTAAGAGGCAAAATTATTTCATATTCCACTTATAAAAAAAAGAAAGAGAAAGAACAACAAGATGAATTAGAACAGAAAATTAAAGAACTAGAAGATATCAACATAAATAATCCAACAGAAGAAACACAGGATATGCTAAGAAAATATAAATCGCAATTAAATAAACTAATTAATATGCATACTCAATTCCTTATTTACAGATTACGACAAGAACACTTTCATCATAGTAATAAATCTGGTAAATACCTGGCTAATCAAATAAAACATAATAAAGAAAAAACAACTATACCAGTCATTAAGGACTCAGCAGGGATACCCACTAACTCACCAGAAGAAATAAATCAAATCTTTCAAAAATTCTACAGTAAACTATATTCCCCTGAAAAGAATCCATCCCAGGATGACATAAATCTGTTTTTTAGCAATATCAATTTACCTCAACTTAACAAACAGCAAATATATATTCTAGAATCACCTTTATCAGAACAAGAACTTTTTAATGCTCTTAAACGCATGCCCAACAATAAATCACCAGGTCCTGATGGCTTCCCTGCCGAGTTCTACAAACACTTTTGGTCTATCCTATCACCAGTTTTTATTCGGTTGATATGCGAATCAAAACAAAAATCTAAACTTCCAGACACCATGAACACAGCCACAATTGTTCTTTTCCTCAAACCAAATAAAGATCTAACATTACCGTCAAGCTATCGACCAATTTCACTAATTAACGTAGACACTAAAATAATCGCTAAAGCTCTTTCTCATAGAATAGAAAAAATCATGCCAACTATAATTCATCCTGACCAAACCGAAAAGCATCCTGACAAAGGTAGACAAGCATCAAACAATACCCGTAGACTCATAAACCTAATTCACCACTCATCAATATACAAATATAAATCTGTCATAGTTACTCTCGATGCAGAAAAAGCATTTGATAAAGTAAACTGGAAATTCCTGTTTTCCGTATTAGAGAGGTTTGGTTTTGGGGAGTCATTTATTGATTGGGTTAAAATTCTCTACACATCACCCTCAGCCACTGTCATTACTAATGGACTAACATCACGTAGTTTCACCCTACACCGGGGAACTAGACAAGGATGCCCACTCTCTCCATCTCTATTTACCATATTCATTGAACCACTTGCAGTAGCTATCCGTCAAAACAATTACATTAAAGGAATTCAAACATTAAACATACATCATAAAATAAGTCTCTACGCTGATGATATATTATTATATTTACAAAACCCCCAAAAATCATTACAAGAAACAATAAAACTCATGGATAATTTTTCTAATATCTCTGAATATTCAATTAACTGCAATAAATCGGTTATACTTCCATTAAATTCCACCAGCGTGGATGTGACATCCCAAACAACACAAATTCCTTTGTGCACGAATTACATCACATATCTGGGTATCAATGTTTCCGCCAAGCTGTCAGAGTTGTTTGCACTTAACTATACCCCATTACTTAAAAAAATAGAGGACGATCTTCAACGCTGGATGCAATTGCCATCATCAATCATGGGCAGAATATCAGTAACAAAAATGTCTATACTTCCAAAAATAAACTACTTATTTTCAATGATTCCAACACAGCCCACTCGTAGCTGGTTCACATCTTTAGATTCAATAATCACAAAATTCTACTGGAAAAACAAGACCTCAAGAATTAAATTAACAACCCTACAGAAATCAAAATTACAAGGTGGATTAGAAGCACCACATTTTTACAATTATTTTCTGGCTAATCAATTCCAAAACATATACAAATGGATTCAACCTAACTCATCAGAATACACATAGCAAGATATTGAACAATCAATCTGCAAAGACATTAATATCTCAGAATTAACCTTTTACAGTCGAACAATCAAAAAACATCACTGTTTTAAAACACCAACAATAGAAGCAACTCTGACAGCCCGGTGGAAGTTCCATCAGATCACAAATTCCCCACTTATACCATGTAAATATACCCCAATTTAGAATAATCCTGATTTTTTTTAGTTAACAAGAAGTCACTTAACTTTCGCACATGGGCAGATAAGGAAATCATACAACTACAGCATATTATTAATAATAATAATAATAACCTGGTACCATTTTCCCATATAGCTCAGATATACAACATTGGGAGTAATTACTTCCTGGAATATTTACAAATCAAATCGTCAATTAAAACAAGATTTCGTAATCAACCAATCAATTATGACCTTTCCCCCCAAATTTCCGAGTTTATTAATATATCTTCCTTTAGAAAAATTACTCTCCAAAATATACAAATTGATATCAAAATCAGACAATGCATTAGTTTTACCAACCACCAAATGGGAATTAGATTTATCCATTACTCCCAATGCTGATTTTTGGACTCAAACTTGCAAAAACATATACTCCATGACTAAAAATGCTAACTTACAACTCATACATTATAAAGTACTTCACAGAACTTAACTCATTTAACTGGGCAGAAATTATTTAAAATGGGTTTTAACCCAGAGACATGTTCACATTGCACACAAAACACTCCTGACACTTATCTTCATGCTTTTTGGCATTGCACTCCAATTAAAACATTTTGGGAAAAAGTTACCAATTTACTCTCTAACTATATGGGATGTCACATCCCACTGTCTCCCTCCCTCTGCATATTAGGTGACATATCCACAATAGATATAAATAATTCAAATGGTCAATTACTATTGGTGTTTCTAACTATCGCCAAGAAAACTATCCTCATGAACTGGAAATCAAGAAATACCATTTACATTTTACTGGGGAAAAATTTATTAATAGAATACATCTCTATTGAAGATCCTCTTTGTCTGGAGTCATTCTCCAACAACACTTTTATCAGTACTTAAACAAGAGATGGGGGGGAGAGGGGGTTAGAATGAGATAGAAACTATGTCTAATAATTAATCAAATTAAATTCCCAAGGGGAGGAGAGGGGGGAAGAGGAAAAGGGGGAGGAGGGGATAAGGAGGAGGAAAGGGAAGGGAAGGGGAGGGGAAAGAAGAGGGGAGGAAAGAAGGGAGGGAGAGCGGGGAAAGAGAGAAGAGGGGAGGAAGGGAAGAGGAAAAAGGGAAAGAATTTTTTTTTTTACGTACCTTATTTCCCCTTTTGTTTTATTTGTTCTATTTACTTTATTTGCTCTATTTTTGCATTTTTTTTTTTTGGAATAGAGGGGGAAAAGAGAGGGGAGGGGAAGGAAGGAGGGAAGGGAGGAAGGGAGGAGAGAAATGAGGGGAAGGAAAAAAGAAAAGGAAAACATTATTCATAGGGTAAGGACGACGTGGGCATGGCGGCCTGGGCATTGCACTGGACTGATCCATGCTGAACGTCATACCTTTTTAATGCATCACAAAGCAACTGACACACAATGTGTATTTCAAGGCTGATCATATAAATTCCACCTCCTCATATAATTATTAATGTTGTTATATTATTATTATTATCTTTTTTTTTTTCTTTTTTCCTCTCTTTTGTCTCGGCCCCTACCTTTTCTTATAGATATTATTATTATTACTACTATTATTATTGGTCCTCTTCCTGATTCCTCAACCTCCCCTTTACCTCTTCATTATTATCATTAATATTATCACTTATACTTTTATTAGTATTATTATTGTTCTGATTTGTTCACCTGTTATTTTATTATCTTATTATCATTACTATCAAGTATTTATACCATTTAATCAAGTTGCTGATGTAGTAGTAGTAGCAGATATCGTAGTAGGAGAGATTGTAGTAGTAGTTGTGGTTGTTGAAGTAGTAGCTGTATTAGTAGTAACTCCTTATCACTGATCGATTTCTTTACATTTATGTTTTATTCATATCTAGTTTATTTGTTTTCATATATTGATGTATACATGTTTAAGTATGTATGTATATATATATATATATATATATCTTTATAAGTTGTTTTTTTTTTCTCCTCGATCTCTTGTTTTCCAATGTATGTACTGTGACATGTCCACCGAGGTACCTTTACATGCATACATGCACTCATACACACACGCACACACACAAACGCAATCAATTATTAACTGTATTGGTTTTGTTTTTGTCTGTCTTACTTTTTTTTATTTTATTTGATTATTAGTTTGTTCTCCCTGTTGGTGATCCCAATTTATGTACATCTTGTATATTCTAATAATAAAAGGAAAAAG
The DNA here is from genome assembly GCA_028570985.1 of Heterobranchus longifilis. Classification (NCBI taxonomy): domain Eukaryota; kingdom Metazoa; phylum Chordata; class Actinopteri; order Siluriformes; family Clariidae; genus Heterobranchus; species Heterobranchus longifilis. The sequence continues at coordinate 3,716 of JAOVVB010171136.1, read as the reverse complement.
AAGTAAAAAAAAAAAAATTTAAATAAATTAAAAAAAAAAAGTTTACTATCGGAGGAGCAGACAGTAACATGTCCAAGATTACATCATCTCTGATTCACATACACAGCAATCCCACCACCTTTCTTTTTCCCACCAAGCGTTACATCTCTTTAATGGTCCTAAACACACACTACAGATTCTACACACACACACACACACACACACACACACACACACAAACACACTCTACGCACCCTACACAAACGATGACCGGCCCTAGCACCTGCGCCATTAAAGTCGACGCCAAACCCCGCCCACATTTAGTGACAGCTGGCTAGCAATGACGTGACAGAAAGACACATCTACAGTAACCATGATGATGCCTTAAATTTGCCTCCCTTAAAATGCCTTAAAGCGGGACGTTTTTGGGGTCTTAGTGTGCTCAAAAGGTGCCACAAGTGTTCCTGACCGTGCATGCGGGGTCCCCATCATGATGTTGGTAGCAATTGACCCACCAGAGTGCTGTACAGGACTGGCTTGAGCAAGCTTGAAGTGGGGTTTATCTTTATCGACCAGAGAGTGACCGGTGGTACGCAACCAAATTTAATTCTTCGTTGTATCTTTAAATGGCCTGATGTACGCCTTGGGGTCCATCTTCAGTGGGAGGTGCTTGGGGAACTCCCAGACCCACTGTACGGGGTGAGGCTCTGGGCCTTGGGCTCTTGCTCTGGGAACATGGGTAGATGGTGGCCAAATTTGGGTGGTTCAGATAGCTTGACATGCTTGACATGATCTGCTTGACATGATGTCACGAGTAACCCATGCATTTTCACAAATGTACTGCGGCCTTCTATGGAACACTCACCACCTAGCACATCATACAGCCCTTCAGCCTTATCCGTGTGCTTTTTATTTCTGGGTCCTTTTCATTCCTTGTGGCTCATAGCAAAGGTCATGGCAGACAGCACAGATGAACCGAGCTGGGCAGACTTGGAGTTCCAGGAATACATATTGTAGCCTAGCATAGTACATCTATCACATCTATCATGTCTGCCTATATGTGATAGGCCTAGTTATAGGTACGTGTTCTTGATCAACCGACCAGTGTTTACAGTTGATGATTCAGGGACACTTGGTTCTGAAGCAGGTGAAAACTGGCCAATAGAAGCCATCTCTGGTCTTCAGGACTGTTTTGAGAACACTGACTGGAACATGTTTAGAAAGGCTGCAACTTACCGTGACTTGGAGGATTATATGTCATCAGTGACCAGCTACATCAACAAGTGCAACGATGATGTAATTGTCTCCAAGAACATCATCTCACGACCCAACCAGAAACGGTAGATTACTGCGGAGGTGCATGCACTTTTGAAGACCCGAGCCATCAGAGCGGGGGACAAGGTGGCTGTATGCCCTGGCGCATATGGCGCATGTGGCAGGGCATACAAGCCATCACCAACTACAGGACATCATCACCTGCCTGTGACAGTGACCCACCTTCCAGATGCACTTCTATGCTTGGTTCAAAATGCAGAACAATGTGACAGTGAGGAAGACCACCCCTCCTTCCCACGACCAGGTGCTGTGTATCAACACAGCTGATGTGAGGAAAACTCTACGCAAAGTCAACCCATATAAAGCTGCTAGACCAGACATTGCTGGCAGTGTGCTTAGAGAATTAAACAGCTTAAACATCTGTTCCGTTGGCAGATGTTCTCACCGTCATCTTCAACATCTCTCTGAGCAGCGCCATAGTTCCCACGTGGTTCAAGTCCACCACCATCACCACCATCCTCGTTCCGAAGAAGTCTTGGTACAAGGTCCTACATATAAGTTCAAGTAAAAGCCCACTTTCCTGCGAGCTTGTCACACTTACTGGGAACTTAGTATATAGCATTACCTTCAGAAATGCGTATTTTGCGCATCAACAGCAAAGAAGTGAAAGGGGGACACAAATTGATGCATTTGAGCATTCATGATGAATGAGAACTTTATAACATTATTTTTGACATTGCTGCACTTTTACCTGTAAGTTGTTTTCTATATTTATATATTTTTATTTCATATTTATTTGACTATTTTCTTATTCATACTATTTTTTTATTATAGTCATATTCTTTGTTTTTAATATTCTATTTTCTTTTTTTTAATGTTTAGGTCATGGCCGGTTGTAAAAGCATTTCTCTGAATATCATATTGTGTATGACTGTGTATGTGACAAATAAAATTTGAATTTGATTTGAAACACAAATTCACATGATCTATTATATAAATGTCATGTTAGCAACTTCTGTCATTCATTTTAACATTGCTTCCTTTTTATCTGTATGTCAACACATAAGGGTGTACTGTAAATCAGCTTTCACATAAAGTGAAAATCAGATTTTTTGTATTGATTTATTATGAACATGTAAAAAACTTAATGTAATAGAAACTTCTTAATTTTGGATTACCTAACCGAGGTGGTTTAATGATTGTTTTGTAAACAATCACGTGTGTAATCCTAATTCATTACTAGTGTTCAAAATATTTTTCAGAACTTTATTTTACGTAACAATGTACAGGACATGTGCAATATCTCCGTCATTCTGAGCTTGAACAATGCAAAGAACTCGCCTGCTTTGTGGGTCGCTGCACAAGAGTGAAAGAACTTATCACTTAAAGCACTAATCAATGCATTAAAGAATTAGTTTTCACTTTGTTGACAATTTGTCAAAACAAATTGGCTGGTACATTAAACAATAATTAAAATGTCATAAATGTGTTTTGAGTTCCTAGAACGTGATGCACTGTATGACTATTGAAAATTGTTTTCTTATTCCTTGTTCCTTGTATTTTATAAAAGTCTTTCAGAATGTCATTCTACTTGAAGATATAAGAATATAAAGCAACTGCTTTATTTCAGCATCAGCAGCCTAAAAGTCACAGGAATGATAATTTCCAACACATTCATGCATTATAGCATACATATTGAAAAACACACACACACTACACACAAGTACCCAGACACTACACATCCTACACAAACACACACGGCACACACATACACATGTACAGTACCCAGACACTACACATCCTGCACAAACACACACAGCACACACATACACACACAAACACGCATATTACACACTCACTACACGTCCTAAACAGACAAACTATACATCCTAAACTTCAAGGCTTCCAAATTAAGCAGGCCACTTTTGGTGGACAACAAGTTCGAGTTATAGTATGCGACACCCACAAGTGATGCATGTCTGAATGTATATGTGGAGGACTCATCGATGATGCGGGGTGAGGAGAGGTTAGGGTGATTGCAGAAGTATCATTATTTATTTATTATTATTTTTTTTTCCAACATCTGGGCCCTTTTGGGAGTCTTAAAATTCTCAAAAACACATGAAAATCAGCACATATGTTGTAAACTGCTTCCATTAGGAACTGCTTGGGCCACATCCACATATACATGTCAAACTCGGTACACTTCTAAATCTCATCAAACTGAACAATTTTCACTGTACATGTTATTGGCCTAACTCAACAGGACCCAGATATTTTGGGTCAATTGCAAAATCCACACACATTACACACAACCACACTACAGATACACAATACAAACACACACATACTACACACATACTAAGAACAAATACACTACAAACACACATACAGTGCATCCGGAAAGTATTCACAGCGCATCACTTTTTCCACATTTTGTTATGTCACAGCCTTATTCTAAA
>JAOVVB010171126.1:0-11433 GCA_028570985.1 Heterobranchus longifilis | reverse complement strand
CACACACACACACACAGACACACACACACACACACACACACACACACACACACACACACACACACACACACACACACTCATGCTTGCACGCACGAACGCACGCACGCACGCGCACACACACACACACACACACACACACACACACATACAAACCAGCATTAACAGTGGACTGTCAGGCAACTCTGACCAAGTGTGGACTTTTGTTTCTGGTCATTAAAACAAAACAAAAAAAATAGAATAGAATGGAAAATGCACATTTTACTGCATATGTGCTTTTCAATTAAAAAAGAAAAGAAATTGCCAAGAGAGGACTTGGCTCCTTGAGCGATATCTACCTATCAAAGAGGGGACGTCCATAGACTGCAGTGCAGACTATGGACTTAAACACTCACACACCTTCAAGTCCCCTCTTAGCTAAAATTAAAATAGATAAATAAATAAATCACCAGAGACCTTTAGACATGATTTTAGAATGACTTGTCCAACAGGGGACTTAAAAAATGTCCCCTGTTGACAGGAAGTCCACTGTTGGTGAACACACACACACACACAGACGCGCACACACACACACACACATACACACACACACACACACACACACACACACATACACACACACACACACACAGACGCACCCTTGCTGGTTAGTTATTATTGTAATGGCTGATGCAAAGAATGCAATTGAGTAAGCTTGCATGCAACGTAAACACCCGTGGCATTTGCAGACACATGCGGAGACGTTTGCGCCTCTTTAATGTTTTGGACAATAGGCGACAGCACCGCCATAAACCCGGTGACCCCCACTGACATGAAGGGTATTCATGATGTCAGATTTTCCTCCGGTGATTTCTTCATCTAAGTCCAAGAGATTGCCCAAACAAAAAAAACAAATCTTATACTAAGGGTGGGGTGTCCATATGGGATGGATTGCCCTGCAGTCCATTTTTTTTTATCACCAATTCTTCAAAGTTTTCAAGACAAATCCTGGGAAACAATGTGAGCAGGTGCTGGGCAGGAGGGGCTGTAAATCTGGCCTGGCGAATTAAGCCATTGCCGTGGCATTGTTCTGGCTGGCCTCTTAGCTGCTCCTGCTGGGGAGGGTGTTAGGTGGGGTGGGGTGGAGCGAGGGTCTGCTGCCTAAATCTCCCAACATGGGGCCACCTTGCACATTTCACACATAGTCATCTAAGTCGGACCCCAGGCTGCAGATGGAGAGATACGCAAACACTGCAGGGTTGGAGAGTAATGGAATACAAGTAACAGAATTACGTATTTAAAATACAAAATATGAGTAACTGTATTATGTTACAGTTTAAATTGGTGGCATTCTGAATGCAGTTACTGTCTTTAAAACAGATTACTTGAATGGATTACTTTATTACCTCCACTAAGGAGGTGTTGTTTTCGATTTGTTTGTCTGTTTGTCAGCAGGATTACGGAGAAACTACTGGTCTGGTTTTCATGAAACTTGGTGGAAGGGTGTGGCATGCACCAAGCAAGAAACCATTACAATTTGGAGTGGATGCGAATCACGGGGCAGATACAGGAATTATTTTTCAGTTTGTTAACATTGCGAGATAGGGCATGGCTTTGACAGAGGTCTGCGATCTCCGAGTGCCCTTCCTGTTTGTTTTTGTTTTATTTGCTCTAAAATTCATATAAGGAACGCATTTCCCATAAACAGATTTTTTTTTTAAAGAGACACAGCCATGCAGGACACTGTCAGGAATGTGTTTTTGGAAGACAAAAACATGAGCTCATCAAGACCATTTTGAAGTATTCCAAAAGTAATAGTATTTGGTATTTAGAATACGTTTTTCAATTTGAGTAATCTAATGGAATGCGTTACAAATTACATTTTAGGGCTTGTAATCAGTAATCTGTAGTGGAACACATTTTAAAAGCAACACTGACAAACACACAACGCCACAGGTCCTGCAGGAGAAGCAACAGCTGTTTGCCTCTGAGAAAATGATTGTTCAAACATCTTTCTAATTCTTTTCTTGTCCACCAAAACAGCACATGTGCATCTAGTTAAAAAAACAAACAAACAGTGATTTGTCTTTCCTCAACACCTTCCTTTAACCTCAAAGCAGCCGCTGAATTGCTAAAATTATCCCCAGATAAATCCTCAGGCTACGTTTCATCGCCGTAAACCGTAAAAAGCCGTTTCTCTTTAGAAGCTCTGAGAGGCTGTCGGGAGGTTTCATTAGTCGACCCTTGACCTCATAAGAGATCAGGTGACCAGGGCGCTGCTCTGGAATGTTCCCTCTTGACTCCTTTTCATTTTCTAATTTCAACCCTCTCAACGGTTCGGATTCTTGTCATTTTTACCAGCACCAACCCAACGTACCGTCTGTCTGTGTGTGTGTACGTGTGCATGTGCGTGTGTGTGTGTGTGTGTGTGTGTGTGTGCAGTCAAGAATACAATAGAATATAGAATAGAAAAGTACAGCACGGTTTGACAAAAATAAGCTTGACTCAAGGTGTACTTGCTGGCCTTTTTTCAGTGTGATCTCACAGAAATATGTGAAATGACCACGACCCCTTAACACTGAATTACATGGTGCGGTCAGATATTGTGTTAAAATTACATGGTGCCACCACAACAACAGTGTCAATGGAAAGTCTATTAGGCTCGTGGACACACATTCCCAGGTTCAGCCAGATGATGATAAACAGCAGGGTGAAACTATATTTTAACATTCAAACCATGATGGGTTTTTTTTTCTAATCCTAACGACTGTCCCTGACGGAAGTCACTGAAATGTAGATGTTGTTTGGTTGTGTTGGCAACATGTAATTTGTGACCCCACCACGTAATTTTAATTCACGTGTTAATAGGTCGTGGTCATTTCACGCATTTCTGTGAGATCAGGTTGCCTTTTTTCTAAAGCTATCAACATGTGGTAATCAGCAGAGTAAAGGCCTTTTGCCACGACCTCATGTTGTGTCAATCACGCTTTCACAACGACTTTGAAACTTTCGTCTGACATTAAAGCTTTCAGAACAGGATAGATTTTCTGTTTGTTTTTTTCTGCATCTGTCAAAAGTGTTTAGAGCCAGTGTATACATGCATCTGCTGAGCTGATTCACTTTATGAAAAGCACTTTATGATAAATAAAGTTAAGAATACAGAGATGCAGAATTGTGGCAGGTGATTGCAGAGCAGCAGGGATGGTACAGACCACAAAACAAAGGATGTACAAAAGATTAGACAAGTGACTAAATGATAGCTTCTTACTAATCTCATTCATTCATTAGACTAGCACTATCCTTTGCACCCAGGTAATTATTCAGTTGCTAGCAGTCTTTAACTTTTAAAATGCGATTCTCACTGCTTGATTTGTCTCGTACTGCAAATGTTCATGATTAGAATAATAAACTGCATCAGACTCAGTGTGCAAGGTTTACGTGTGTAACAAATTTTATCGGATGAAGGATTTAAAAAATGAAAAATATGGACTCAGTGTGCAAAGGCCTTTGCTTTCTGAGTGATTCCATCTATGTATGTGGATCATGGTAGTCCCGATCATTGCTGTGCCTGCCACCGTGGATTATATTACTACCGACATCAAATGCAGATGAAGTCCAAGAGCCTGGTTCTGGCTAAAGTAAAAGGCTTGTGTTTTCTGTAAAAGGCAATGTTTTTTCTCATCACTGTTGCGTTGTAACGCTTGCTCTTGGGTGATGTTGGGACTTTGAAAATCATTGAGCCTGTTCTAGTCCTGCTCTATGAAAAGTGTCCTGAGATAACTTCTGTTATGATATGACACTATAAATAAAATTCAATTGAATTGAATCCACTGATGAAAACCATGAGATGAGGTTGAAAGCTCTGAAAAAAGCGAGCAAGTAGACTTTGAGTCAACATTATTTTTTCAAGAGACTATTGCTTTACATGTGTTTTGCTCAGAAAGCAAACAGTCCATCTACTGATGAAGACTGTGATTTATGCAGCTCAGACCTCCAGAAAAAGCTCGTAAACTAGTGAGTCAAGATTATTTTGTCAAACTACTTATTCCAAGGTCAAAAAGTTAAATGTCATGCTCATTCCCGCATGAATGTTCCTTTATATTTTTGACCAACATTTTGTAGTGCATTCTTTTGAATCTTTCCGCTTTTAATTAGTTTATATATTATTATAGCCTACTGCCATGTTCTTTTGAACTTTTAAACTCTTGTACAAAAATAAAGCTTGTTGTCAGGACAGCAGATTCTCAGCATGAACGACTGATGCTCTGCCGTCTGATCCACATCAAAAGAAGACACTTCAGTGAGTTAAAAAGAAACCCAAAAAACCCAGAGGAATTCAGGTTGAGGTGCACATTGAGAAATATTACAAACGGTATCTTGGCATAAACCCAGACCAGGATGCAGTCCCTTCAGAGTGAGATCTGTCATCTAAACTATCAGAGCAAACATATGGAAAACCCTGAAGGCTTTTCCTATGGAAACTTCAAACTGTCTTTTTTCTGATGACAGCAGACGAACAGACAGTGATTGAAAGATAGTGTATAATATGTGTACATAACTTTGCTTTCATGAAATAAGTTTGTAGGAAGTTCACACAAAGTTTGTATTTTCTTTCATGTGAGAGCTAGATGAGATCGATGAATATGAAGCTACAGCCAGTTAGCTTAGCTTAGCACAAAGACTGGAAACAGTCTGGCACATAATCCCTGTGTCGTTTTTTGGTTTAATTAATGTGATAATTAGGCTACACTGATATTTTTTTAAAACATCCATGCACAACTGCATTTTAGATCACTGAAAACTGAGCTTTTGGAAAACTCCAGCCAGGGTGAAGATTTTCAGAAACGCTGTTTTCAGTGTTGCCATGGAAACAGGGAAAACTGAGTTTTTTGGCTTCTAACGTCAGAGTTCGTATACTGTTATCTCCTCTGTGAGGCGTCATAAATGAGGCCACATTTCGTGCAATGGCAGATGTGACAGTGCTGGTTTTAACCTTGCTAACAAGACTTTGTACATGTTTACACGTAAATGTACAATTACTCTTCCACTATATTGAGGAGCAGAGGCGTCAGAATATGCTACACAGCAATTGATGCACCATTGTAGCCATGTAGCTGCAAAAGCTTTTTCAGGCTTCTGATTGGCCAAAATGGCTTCAGGGTTAGATCGCCGCCTGTTGGTTTGGCATGCTCTTGACAGCGTTTCAATCGTGTTTTAGCATTTTCATTTTGACAGAGATTTTTTTAAGAACGAAGGAGGGAAAAACCCCATTTTCAAAAATACCCATGTACGTGTGGACTAGTCTTTATAAGTGCTAGTAGGTGAATCTTGGCAGCTGTGGACAGAAGCAGGCTACTGTTGAAGTCAATTTGACATAGTGGTGAAATGGTGATATTATATCTATCACATGATGCCATAGGGGCCTAAAAATACTTTTTCCCATAGACCAATGCTGCATTCAAGACAACTCGGATCTTCTGAGTTCCGAGTTGAGATTCCCAACTTCCGACATCATTGCGAACCCCGAAAGAATATGTTATGTTATATATGTTAAATACCACATATTGCTATAATCAGAGCGAAATATAAATGATACAAACACATATTGCATAATTACACATCAAACTGTCTTAAAACGTCCACAAACACTTTTATAATATTTTAATTCTTACCATTAACAACGAAGGCCATCATGTTAGATTGCGTTACTGACTCGGTACTTGGATAAATCTGAGCTAAAAAATTATACCCGAATTTCTGACCTGTTCTTCCAAGGTGGAAAACCGGTCTTGAACGCAGCATTAGCGTCTGTATGAGACGCACCGGGCTTTCAACTAACTCATCCGAGTCATTATTAGATGCTCACAGCAACTGACGTAGTATAAAAAGCGTGAAAGTCTGTATAGGGAGGAGTTCTGGGTGGATGGATGCGTCAAACAAACACAGACTTTCACTCAGGTGTTTGTGTCCTGTGTCAAACCAAAAGTCAACTGTGAGTTTTTTAAAGTTACGTAGGCTATTTAAGTTTAAGTTTTTAAGTTTATTTAACTTTCTTACGTAACGTTCCTTACATTACGTTCTTAACTAAGAATGGAAGTTACGTAACAAACGTGGGCTAGTTATTTTAACCCAAACCACGATCTTTTCCTAAACCTAAAACTGATCCTAGAGCGTCGTAGTTTGTAGCGTAGGACCGGTATTTGACGAGCTGGGAGTGAGAATGTTTTGTAATGTGATGTTGTAGAATCAGCTTGTGTAGAATCTGAAAATGTCATGAAGGCATAAGCATGCTGGAGAACAGGGCACGGGGGACACCATTCGGATTACCTCTTTGATTAAACCAAAATTCCATTTTAGACACAACACCATTGTACAATGTTGCATCACTTCCTGTTTATTCCCATGGTAAAGTAGTAGGAAGACGCCATGGGAAATTAGTTGTGTAAACATACAAATACACACAGCGACTCGAACACGAGGAACAGTAAAGTTCAGGCATGCTGGATCCATATGGGAAAATAAGAAACAGGAACAAAATGCCTTGCAATGATGTTTTAATGGAATTTTGAAAGATAACCTAGTAGTGTGAACCATTCATTGATGAACATGTCTAGTGTAGAATTGTTTTCAAATTCAATTCATTGTAGTACACAGTCTTTATGTTAGTTAAACATGCAATATACTGTTGAAATAACCAAACGCTCACTATGAAAAGGTTTCAGCGAGTGTGAAGCTCCACTGTGATAGCGAATGTAGGACAATGCAGGGTCTCATCACAAATAATAGGCTAGTCGTTAGTCTCTTCTGGAACACAAATGATCAGCTAACGGAGGCTTGAAGCTTTAGCCACTTTAAACCAAATGCCTGAAACACATACTGTACGTGACTGCACGTTATATATACCTTAACAACCTATGCAAAAGAGCGGAGAGCCTCTTGAAGCGCACATTAAAAACTTCACCGACTGCAATCTAATACTCCCACACCTACCTCAACAAATCTGCTGTGTTAATATCTAGCCTTTATTTTGATAGCTAAGAAAAGTCTTGAAACACAAACTTTTAAAAATGTGACTATCGCTATGGTGCTGTTGAACATGAAGCGTGTGTACACGGGGTAGGGAGGACCAGGTTTCAACAGAAAATAAAACAACAAATAAGCAAATACATAACAAAAAAAAAAAAATTGACATTTGTTCGGTAAAAACAGTAGGATAAATACACAATGAGTCCATTTCATTCCATCTGTTTTTTTTTTTCTTTTTTTAAAAGCTCAGTCACAGTGGACCAATCAGTCAATACCCCATCAGGGGCTACAGAATATGCAGTGTTACTTAAAAAGAACATTCTACTAGAAAATGGTAGTAGCTATTGTACATAAAAGGAGTTTTAAGCCGTACACTCATAACCATGACAGTATGAAAGAGGGAGGCTTCATTTAAAAATTGCTACAGTCATTTTTTTTTCCATCTCCTTTGTTTATTTTTTAAAATCTTTTCCTACAATCTTGCTCTCCTTTTCTTTTCTTTTTTTTTCTCTAAGCCATCTAACCCAACTGGAGAGAAAACAAACAACAGGTAACGGGGGGAGGGTTGCGGGGGAAAAGGTGCATTCCGGGGGGGTAATAGGAGGGACTTATACATTACCTGCCAGAAAACTATCAGTCTTATCACATATGGTAGAGTAGTAGGGCGGCTGGCTGTCACCGGTGTCTTCGGAATCCACGGCGCCGAGGTGGTGACTGGCCTCCAACGGATCCACCTCCTCCGGGTGCTCTGCTGCCATCTTCCCCCCCAGCATGTAGTGGTCGTCCAGACCGCCCGGCTGGTTGTCTCCCGGGTGGCCCAGCGGCATCAGGTCCACGGGTCTGCCCAGCAGCAGGTCTTCTGCCTGGGCGGCGGCGGCGGCGGATGGCAGCGTCAGCTCCTTGATGAGGGAGGGGTCCTTGGCCTCCTCCGGCAGCTGCTCCTCGTTCTCCAGGGAGAAGATCCCCGGGCTCTTCCCGCAGCTCTCGGCCATGGAGTGGGCGTTTGAGTTGGACGTGGTGCAGTCGAAGCCGTAGGACGCCACCGAGTTGGCTGACTGAGGGGTGGTGCCGCCTCCGTCTTCTTCGCCATCGCCGGCCGGCGCGTCGCCCGCCTCCTCGTCCTCCTCCAGAGCGGGGAGGCTGCAGGTAGGGGGAGGGCTTTCGAATCCTGCGCTCTCGTCCATCATCGGAGGCGCGTCGGGGTCGTTTATTTGCATCTCGCCCTCTGTGTCGCTGGCCTCGTCCCCTGAGGTGGATGGGGAGGACGGGGCGGATGCCGGAGCGGTCGGGGGTCCCGTTCCTAGGACCTCGTCGGCGGGGAGCGTCTCGGCCTCCTCCTCTTCTCCGTCGCCTTTCTCCAGGTGGATGCCCAGGTCCTGTTCCATGTCGGGCTGCACCGAAGCGGGCACCGGTGTCTGCTGCTTGTCAGAACGGGACTCCACGCCGGAGCTGCTGTCGTAGTCGCGGAGTTCCTCTGGCGTGCTCGTCTCGCTGCTGCTGTGGGCGGCCAGAGCTGCGCCGGGCTGGGACATGCCGGCCATGACGTGAGCCTCCTCATCTGCCGAGCACTTCATCTCCTCGTGGGGTTCTTGCTCCGACTGAGGAGCGAAGGACGGGGCGCCACTGTCCAAACGTGCCTGGGCCGGAGACAGGATGGGCGTCTCAGATTCGGCCGCGCCGTGGTCGGAGACGGGGCTGGGGGAGGAGACGGGGAGCAGCGAGGTGGGCTGAGCCCAGGTGTCGCAGAAGGGGTTGGTCTGGCCCCAGGAGGAGGTAGGGGGCACGCAAGGCGGAGGAGCGGAGCGATTTAGGTTGTCTAAACGCTCCTCCTCGTTAAAGTCGTCTTCATCTACATTCCCGCAGCTCTCCGTCACCCCTTCACTGTGCATCTCCACGTCCTCGTCCTCCTCTTCTTCGTCCTGCTCCCTCTGCTGGAACGCTTTGTGGTGCTCCTCCACTCTCTCTGAACTCAGGTCCATGTCGTCCACCCTCTCGTCCTCTTCGTCCTCCTCCTCCTCCTCGTTGGCGAGGGTCTCCACGTTGGGAGAGCCCATGAGGTTGCCGTCTCCCTCGGAGCCACGGAGACTCGAGTCGACCAGGGCGTCCGAGCTCTGGGTGCCCTCCAGCAGCGCGGTGTGCTGCGTGCTGCTGAGGTCGGACACGCCGTGCTGCCGGCTGCTGGTGCAGCTGCTCACGTCCTCCGAGTCCAGCAGGTCGTCGCCGTGCCACCCAGCGGAGCCGCCGAAGGCTGAGGACCTCATTTGGAACTCCTCGGAGGGCTGAGACGTGCTCATGTCGGTGGCCAGGGACGACGGCTGGTGGCCGAGTCTCCTCTGCTCCTCGTCTTCGTAGTCCTCCTCGTCGTCTTCGTTTATCTCCTCGTCGGCCTTTTCCACCGCCTCCTCCTTTTCTTGAGGGGACATCAGGTCCCTGGAAATGAAGTCACCCATGGGCGAGGCGTCCGACAAGTGAGGTTGCGCCATCGTGCTGAAGGCCCCTGCAGATGGAGCTGTGGAGGTGAACAGGTTCTCCTTCTCTCCTTCCTCCTCCTCCTCCTCCTCCTCTGTTGCCATATGTGCCTCAAACTGTCCTTTATTCTCCTTTTCCTCTTCCGTCTGGAGGTTCATCATATTGACAAGGCTCTGGGGAACAAAGTCAGACGAAGCCAGGTCCTGGTTCGTGTCCCAGGGGTCAGACTGCATGTCGAGCAGAGAGGAGGCGTTCTGTGGCTCTCTGACAGGGGACACGGGGCCCGGCGGGGAACAAGGAGGAGACATGACGGTAGTTCCCAGGGAAGGAACAGAGTCGTTGGCAGACTCCTCGAATTTGAAGAGGTCCAGCTGAGCTGCCAGCTGGACATCTGGTCCGGCTCCTAGATTTGGCTCCGCTGATAGAGACAGCGGTTCCGGGAGGGGCTCCGGAGATGCTTCTTGCACTTGCACAGGTGTCAGTTCTCGTATAGGTTCCGGTGTCAGTTCTCGTATAGGTTCCGGTGTCAGTTCTCGTATAGGTTCCGGTGTCGGCTCCCGCACTGGCTCTGGTGTTCTTTCCCGTACAGGTTCTGGTGTTAGCTCTGGTACAGATTCTAACAGTGGCGCAGAAACTGGTTCTGGCTCTTGCACTGCTTCGGTCTGGCTGAATATCAGTTCTGGAGCACCTGCAGCAGGCGGCTCCACAGCTGGTTCCTCCGGCCCGGCGATGACAGCGGCCGCGGTGGCGATAGCTGCGGCGGCAGCCACGGCGGCGGCTATTTCCTTTCCAGGTTCTTCTGCGAGGTTTGCAGATTTGGGGCCTCGTTTCACTGGAGTCGGGGTGCTGCTGCCCACGGTTTTCTTGGGGGCGGGGGTCTTGGCTGCAGCGGGTTTGGAGCCAGGGGTCTTGGTAGGTGTGGGCTTACTGTCTGTTTTGGCGCGGTTAGGTGTCTTTGTGTCTGCAGCCTTACTAGCGGGAGGCTTTTTGGCAGCGACGTCTGATTTTGAGGCTGATTTGGGGGTCTCGGGTTTCGCTGACTTTGTTGTAGAGGAGGGGCGGGTAAGGGGGGACTCTGCAGGCTTTTTGGATGCTGGAGTGGCTGGTTTGGTAACATCTGGGGGGAAAACACAGCACAAGGAATGGTTAAATAGTTATATAATGAAACTAAACTGCAGCATACAGGGTCAACACTAACTTTTAAAAGTGGTTATCAGGCTGGCAGCCAGGCCAGCTTTTGGTTGCTTAATAATGAAAATGTGACACAAAAAAATGCAAGCTTCATTACATTTACCAAACGAAATGATTTTCTTTACATTTTTTCTATAGTCAAACAACTTAATTTGCTTCGCCATTGTCTCTAAAACAGATGCATGTGCGTAGTAAATGCACCAACACATGTGCAGCGTTGTCTGGTTCTGTTTCTGACTGTTAATATCACTGACAAATATTTTAAAGAAATATTTATTTTGGGGTGCATGCTTTGCTTTTTGCCACTGATGGCAACCAACTGGGGCCGGTTTCACAAAACCTTCTGAAGAAAAAAGAAACTTCTTAAGTGCTGCTTTCTTCTTAACTCTAAAGACAAAACTTAAGAAGATTTGATATTCATAAATAAAGTTCTTATGTTATTTCTGAAGTTTCTTCTTATGTTTATTGCTAAGAAAACAACTTAAGAATAAATTAGATTCTTTTTAGGGTTAGGGTTAGGGTTAGGGTTTGATCTTAAATTTCTTCCTAATTTTCTTGGTAACTTTAAGATTACACCTATCCTAAAATTGTTACACTGAAAAGGTAAGGTCTAAATTCATTCATTTCAACACATTTGGATTTTCAGTCTTACTAGGTTTATCTAACACTTCATTTTAGCTTTTTGTTTTTGGTCTCATGTCTCCTGAAAATAAGCTGCAAATTTGACAGTTAGGCTAACATTTAATAGGCCTTTACCCAAAGACAATAACT
>JAOVVB010171105.1:0-11433 GCA_028570985.1 Heterobranchus longifilis | reverse complement strand
GCGGGGGTCCCTCCGCCTCCCTGCTACTAGAAGACATTAATGAACTTTAGTTAATAAACGTTAATTCACCAGGAGGAGACAGACAGCCATTTGTTCCAGTGTGTAGTCTGCGACACACTTCACATCCTCACTGACGTGCGTTGTCACCATAACAACTAACAACAATCGCCATTTTGTTTTGTACTCGGCAAATGACCACCGAAAACAGCTCGCTGACCCTTCTCCAATTACATTTCTATGGTGCCAAGCCTTGTGATTTTCCTGCCCCTCTCCCTGCTGTTCTCCTGAAGTTTCCTCTGATTTTTACCCCCACATGATGACATTTCATCCACTATATGTATTAGAAATAACCTAGTATCACTACTGTTTGTGATTGTGCTTTTTAAATTATGTTATTATCCACATATTTGTCCGTTGTGTGCTGCTTGGAGCAGGCAGACACACAAACATGCAGCCGGCACACCAACACACACACAAACCAGCTACCTGTGTGTTTAGTAAACAGCAGAGGAGCAGAATCTTTGTTGACCGGGGTGGAGAAACGCATTTCTGATGACAATTTTCTGATCGTGGCGCTTTGCAGCAGTTCCGTGCCTGATGAAAACCTGCTGTAAGCCCCCCTCCCAAAAAAGCCTGGTCTGCTCTGATTGGTCAGTGCTTCTGGGTCTTCCGCATCTGCGCTCTCTGTGTCCCTGCACGTCAGTGCAGCCAGGGAATGACTGTAACGGCACTGTAGCGGTTCTTTCTACCTACAGTATATATAATATAGTTGTGACATCACATACTTATGAAAGTGCTGACGGCTCATTTAAAGGCACATTTTCTGAATATGTGCATTTATATATGTGAATATATGCGTTTTGATACTTTCACAGTACTTAGTACTTAGCACCTAGACCTACTTTAGAATAAAAAAGACATGATGGACCTTGTATGGGCCCTTTGAAAGTGATCAATAACATTTTTAAAGTAGTCCTAAACCTACAACAGCTCAAGTCACTGAGACTCAAAGGTGGATATCTGACAAAATAGTGACATGAAGTCTATGAACTCCAACACAGCACATACTTCAGACTTTGGGGATCAGTATAACAGCAGTTTCCCCTGCTGCATTTTCCACTCTGTATTTGTCAATGAACACCAAACAACAACATCAATGGAGCTCCTCATCAACAGCTGCAAATTAGTATTTATCATTACCATAATGGCCCCACATACCAAAACGCTGATTAAACACACAGGCACGCACAGTAAGTAAAGCACACTGCTGATACACTGCAAAATGGAACTGATGCCAGGCTGCTGAACTCAACTCTATTAGTGCTTAGGGCTCTTTAACACAGCTCTGTTGAGACAGCCATCAGGGTTGGTTTAACAGCCGGGGCTGCTGATGAAAGTGTTGCCAAACCCCAGCCTGATCTCAAGGTGAAATGCAGAGATAGATATGAAAGCCATTGCGCCGCATTTATTATTGTCTGACACTAATCCCAAATTAGCATTTCACTTGGCTTCATCATTCAGTCAAACTGCTATCCCTGGAGTAGTTTTTTATTGATATCAAAACAGAGGGCATTGATCCAATTGGATTTAACAGTGATGAAAGTGTTGCCAAACCCCAGCCTAAACTCAAGGTGAAATGCAGAGATTCATAAATTCACAGCTGCAGGATGAAATCCTCTATCTCGCAAAACGGTTCAGGAACTGAGCAAAACTTGCTGATTGATGCATGTGCGTTTTTAAGGTATGCAATCATTTGAATTCGTGAGCACTTGGGTCATGAAGTCTACTGAGCTCAGACAGGAACTTGGAAACTTTCAGTCGAAGTAATGAACAAAAATTGGATTTCCATTTGATAAGAACAATACAAAAATGCTAGACTTATTTAAAGCCTCCTCCATGTCATTCTCCATCCCCGGAGGGGATTCTAGTTAAACCGAGCTATGACATTGTACAAATGAATTTAGCAGTGACTGCATCTTGCCATTTTAACTAGTGTCTCAGCCAAAGAACAATAGTGACTGATCTTATGTAATGAGCACAATGTCTTGAAATGCAAATACATGCTCCCTAAATGAAAAGTGAAAATGTGTTTTTTTTCGCCCCACAGCTAAAAGGTACACACGAGACGCATCTAAAAATAGGAACAAATCTGAAATTTAACTTGCATGTCGTAGTTGAGTTAGGAGATGAACATATGCTTTTGCTCTTTCATCAGTAGTAATCCAGGCTCCAAACTCACACAAAGATGTTTTCTGCTGTGAGTAAAGACTTCATTTTTGGCAGAGAATACTTTTTAGAATAACTTGTTTTTCTTTTTTTTTTTTTAAGTATTTATGAGCCATTTTCAAACTGGCACGCACTCACCTACAAGAATCACACAGCGGTAGAACACCACAGGAGGCTGATGAAACAGATGGACGGTCCACAAACTCAGATTAGAGTCAGGGGGCATAAGATCATTGAGATATCAACAAATATAAATCAGGGAATGGAGAGGATTTAACTGTCGGTTGTATAGTGCAAGTCTGATTGTATTGATCGCTTATACAGTTTATTTTAGTTTTTAAAAGACTCATTGTTGCATACCTCCGTACATAAAAGTGAGTGTATGCTGGTTCAGCGATGTGCTGGTCTGATTACTTTTTGTGTTTAAAACCATATAAAATGTTTAGGAACACAATATATGAACTATGGAAATGAATTATACTGTTGGTAGTTTTATACAATATAATTTTAAGTTTTATCAGAGTTGATTTTTGTCAATACAAGGTTATTATGGAACAGAATCGAGAGATGTTTTTTTTTCAGTGTTCTAGTCATACATGTCCACTCCGTAAAATCCCTGATAAACAGACAAAACGTTGACATGTAGGCCTACCTTTTCAGGATTATTGTAACACGCATGGGTGTGTGTCACCATATGTGTCCATGCACCCATACATATCTGATTAATTTCACTGAACAGACCTTTTTACATGAGCGTGTGTGTGTGTCAGAGCGACCAAGTATGCATATTCACTGTAGCTGTACTTCCTGCAAGACTTGAGGGGAACTGTGTGTGTGTGTGTGTGTGTGTGTGTGCTCTTCTGCATACCTTTTTGACAGTATCCAGCATGCTCTTGCCTCCCTGCCACGGTTTGGAGTTCTTCCTGATGCAGCTCAGACTGGCCATGCTGTGCCACTTCCTATCCTCCAGCTTTCTGTGGAAGGTGTTGGCCAGCAGCAACACACTATCATAAATGTAGCGGTTACTGATCTATAGAGAAAGAAATGACAGAAAGGAACGCAGAAATAAATGACAGAATAAATGCAGACATTTTCCTTTAGCAGAAGATGCTCTGTGGGGGCTTACATTACTGTGTTACCGTTTGTAACAAGAAACTGATGCCATTATGAGGTCCAAATGACCAATGTCACGCTTGCATGTGCTTCAGTTTGAGAGTCTAGTTATAAATTTGGTAATGTAGCTGGGAAAGACGGACCAATACAGACCTGCAGATATTAGTAATACGAAATCATCCAAACCCTTTCATGCTGAAACGCCATCAAAGTTAAATGTTTTACTTGTATTAGTTTAGTTTATTAGGATCCCCATTAGCTAACGCCATATGAGTCTTCAGTATGTTTCCTGCACCTGCAGTGCATGCCATTGTTCATTTCACCTCCAGTGTAACACTGCTCTCTTTTAATTCAAATTTGCATGTGTGCTCATACCTACAGACACACTCACACAGAAGAAAAGCTTAAAGGGTGACATTAATTAAAATGTATTGATAGGTCCTTGCCATCATAGACAAAGATAGAGAAGGGGAGAGAGATAAGGAGAGGGGTTTATTCAGTCTGTGATCTATCGTTATGTGATTTACCGAGCCTCCTGTTTCTGTGTTAATGAGAATATAAACACATCGACTATAACAGGCATGATTCCACACACACACACACACACACACGCAGGTGATGCACGCGTATCCACTCATTAACACAAATACAGAATACAATGATATCATAGAAGCAAAAGCCATTAGCTTGGTAACAATGCCTTTCTTACATCAAAAAGAAGTTGGCCCTACACATTCATTTTTAGACACACGCACGCACGCACATGTGCACACACACAGTCATATTTTAGTATATGAATATTAATCCCAGAATTTCTCCTGACAAGCTAGTTAATGATGAAGGTCATTCTGCATCTTTTTCTTTTGCCTCATTCTAATTAACCCCAAAACCTGCGATTTAATAACCTTCAGAGATTTAAAGACAAACAAAAACAAAAAATGAAGACGGCTGCTTTATGTTAACGAATGTTAAAGAAAATATTTCAGTGCATAAGACTGGATACGGCCATCAATGTTGGATGACATGCTGCTCATTTGTATGTTTAATGTATACTTATGATTAAGTCTTAAATAAGGAAATAGTGTTGTGACTAGAAAAAAGATTTGTTAATATCTTCTTCTGATGCTTTTAATTGGAGTAAGGTCATGATCAGAGAATGAAAAACCCTGTTATCAAACCTTCTTTTTTCACATTTATTTTAGCTTTTCCATCCTGTGCACGTTTCCAGAAACACTAAGCTCTGATGCAGATTTTATACAGTATTTACAAAGCCAAAAATTAATTCAGTGGTTACGGTTGTGTGATTAAATAAATCCATGTAAACAGGGTTATTAGAAAAAAAAAAGATTTCACACCATGCAACCATTCTAATGAAGGTATTGCCTTTTGCAAATTACTCCCAGTAACTATGGAAACAGATTGCAATATATCAGGGCCTGTGTCCATATTGCCAGCATTGTTTTTTCAGTCGTTTCCAATGAGGAGAGAGCTTATGCGGCCACCTCGAGAAAAAAACGGTCCTTTTCAGAGTGCTCCGCCTTTTTGGTGCGGCCGCTCCGAGCGATTCTAGTTGATTCTTTTTCTGCCAGAGAAAAACGCTATATGGACACGGGCCCTTAGTGAAGTCTAAAGCCCAGTCCAAAGATTTGTGACGAGATGAAACCGTTTTAGAACGTCTCACCTCGAGTCAAGTCGGCTGATGAGTCCAATCACCAGCGGTTGGTTTTAGAACCTAAAGGTACGTCACCTGTATCAACAGCCAATTAGCTCGTAGCAAAATCAGCTGGTCAAACGGCAGAGTTTTGGACAGAGGCTCAACGAGAGACAGAGACAGAAACAGAGAGAGAGAGAGAGAGAGGGAGAGAAATAAAACTGTAGCTAGTATCTCTATATCTTTATTCAGAAGCTATAAATAATATTCAGCGACAAAAAAGAGTGCCGTTGCATTCAAGATGATATGTCTCGTCGCATTGGTGTGAATTTCAGGTTTCAGTACGTTGCACACCAGCACACATTTCAACTTGTCTCGTCGCGAATCTTTGGTCTGAACTGGGCTCAAGGTCTAAAGACGATCCTGCACAGCAGAGATGTAGCCTCACAGCTGAATCCAGGCTGAAAGATGAATTCAGTACACGTACAGTACACTCAACTATGTCTGAGCAGTCTATTGCTTGTTCAGTCGATCACTCTCCTTCCAGCATGGTATTCTAAAATGTAAGGGAACCAAGTGGGAACGGCTGTGTCAAGGCTTTCCATTACTTTAAAAATTTATATGAAAGATGGATGATAAGGTGACAAAATATTTGCTTCTTGTTAAATGTCAAATAGTTTACTGACAGACAGGCGGGACAAAAGACAAACTATAGTGTCAAGTTTATCTTACATCTAACTTTTCACTCACTTTCTTCCAAAGTATCCTTGCTCTCACAGTTTTGTCTTAGTCTTTCACTTGCCGTCTTTCTCCGTCTATCATTCTGTCTCACTCTCTGCGCCTATTGCTTCTTCTCTGAAAATTAAAGTGAAAATCTACTGCTCTATGGGGAGCTTCAATGATCAGTGAGTTCTGCACTCCAATCGAGCAGAGAGTGTGTGTGTGGGTGGGTGTGTGTGTGTGTGTGTGTGTGTGTGTGTGTGTGTGCGTGCGTGCGTGCGTGGCTGTGTGTGTGTGTGTGTGTGTTGCCAGCAGGTGCGCTGCTCTTCACTTCACTGTGAACATCACAGTCCCGAGTTTGACACCATTGTGTCAAAAACTCCGTGCTCAGCTCGTCAGCTCTGGTGCGCTGTGCCCAAACAAGTCTGCTAAAAATGAGCACTCTCTCTGTACCAGCAGCTGCCTCTGTGGCACAGGGTAGCGTCACTGTCAGACGTAGATGGAATTAGTTATATCGTACTTCATGTGTCTGCTCAGAGTTGGCGTCATGCAGCCCAGAAAAAGATATGCTTTGGGTAGGAGGAGGTTTGATATTTTAGACACATTTGCATATGTTTGCAGTTGTCAGGCTGATGTTGACGGGATATCACACTCTCCATGTGTCAGTGAGGAACTCAAAGATGCACATTCTAAAAATCACTTTATGCAGCAGCAACTTTTAGTAAGTAATTCATCTTTTCAAAGTGTCATGCACCAACAGCATGGGCTTACACGACACTACAAAACAAAACAAACAGGCAATAAAGATAATAATGAGAGTGAAAGAAAAGACAAATGAGGGCTTCATCTGCAAAAACTGACAACTCTTTTTCTTTTTCTTGAGAGTAATGTGCATATTTGGCGTGAAAATGGGCACGTGTTCACACTTCATTGCTAAAACTGTCCATTAGTGTCCCTCCTCTCATTAAAGGTCCCAGATAATGTTATATTTTGGGTTTCTACTAGAACATGTTTACATTAGGACTGCACAATAAATCGTTTTTTATCGTCATTGCAATATCAACTTGTGCATATCGTGAAAGACTGCGACATATATGAAAGAGAGTATCTGTAGAAAACTGCTCTAAAATGTAACTATCATTCTTTTTTTTTAATGGTGCCTTTTGTATTTAGTTCAATTTGTTCAAAAACTTCCTTTCAGTTTTTTTTTATATTCAACAAGCATTTTGTTGTATTTTAGCAGAATACTGAAAGCAGCAGAAAGGCAGAACTGATATACTGATGAACTGTTTATTTATTGCAAGTAATATTGTTATTGCATATTGCATATTTTCCTCATATCGTGCAGCTCTAGTTTTCATGCTTTCATGTTCAAAAAACACATTATTTTTCTCCTCCTGTCTGAATGTTCCTGTATTCACCCTCTGTCTGAAACGCTCTGTTTTAGTGCCTGTCTCTTTAAGACCCCCTCCTGAAAAAGCCCAGTCTGCTCTGATTGGTCCGTGTTTCCGGGTCTTCCGCATCTGCGCTCTCGGGGTCTCTGCACCGTCGTTGCAGCTGGGGAATGACTGTAGCACCACCTTCTATCTTTATATAGAATAGTTGTGACATCACAACCTTACAGAAGTCCTGACGGCTCGTTTAAAGGCACAGAGTACAGGCTGTGTGCATTTCTCTGTGGATACTGTCGCAGTATTTATATAGCACCTAGACCTGCTTTATAATATAAAAAGACATTTTTTACAATAAGGAACCTTCAAAGTAATTGCTAATCCTTTAGAAAACAGCTGTATTTCTGTTCTCTGCACACAAGTACTATTGATAGTTTTGAAGCAAACTGAATTTTCTTGTCCCTCTTTTTCTCTCAGAATGAAGAATGTGGACTGCTGCTGCTGCTGCTGCTGCTGCTGCTGCTGCTGCTGCTGCTGCTGCTGTGAAGAATAGGTGAGTGCAGACATCTTTGTACGGCGCCTCTCCTCTTGTCTGCAAAGCCCTCTCTTATCAGCAGAGTTTTTCTATCACGCTGGAAACTTTCCATCATGCTGAAACTGCTCCTCCCCAAAGGCTATCATAATCTGCTCAGCATGCATAATGGTAATCGTTGAAATATCTCATCAACACAACAGGATAAGCACGCTGTCAGTGAGCGTGAGATACCGTGTGTGGCAGACAGAAAGCGAGAGGAGGTGCGGTGGAAAAAGGAGGAGGAGACAAAAGAAGGGCGAGAGATCAGATGAGATGATGAAACTGAGAATGAAACAGGAAGATGCAGCGAGGACGGACGGGAAGAGGGAAAACACATTAAGGCTAAAGTGGGAGAATTACACACGGAGAAAGGAAAGGAGGGTAGCTCCTCTTAGGAAACTCTACGCCACGATATTGTGTCCCTTTTTCCAGTCAGCTTTGGAGAAGATGATAGCATTGATCATGTTCTTAAAAGAGCGCTTTTCCTGTCACCGAAGCACCGCACGTCATTAAGATGACTGGTTGAGTTGCTTTAAAAGGTTTCTCTCGTGCTGCTGTTCATTCAGCGAGACTTCTGACAAACCTAAGAATGCTTAAGTGTCCATCATATTGATTTTCAGCAATCTGCTGTTATTGGATCAGATTTAATGACAGGGCAGGGGGGGGGGGTGAAATCTACTCTGCATTGTGAGCCGTCTGAAGGCAGATTCTATTGTAATTGGAAACACGTGTTCATCAATCAAAAGCAGATAATTCCATCACATGCATCGGCTCCGTGACAGATAGTCTATTTCTTTTGTCCTGATCCATTACTTCTTGGAGGCTCACACCCCCGGGTTTCCCCGAGGAGTTCCCATCTCAAATCTCTGGGAGCACGAGTGAAGTAAATAGATTTTGTTCTCCGGATCTCTCACATTTCCTCCTCTATAAATCCACTTGTCGCCGCATAAATCTTTGGGAAGTTTGGGCCGCCCTGTGCCTCTGCTTATTAGCCAGCCAGGGATCAATTTATCACCTTTGAGGACAAAGAATGGAGGCGTTTGGGGGATTCTCTCTATCCCTTTGATTTATGGAGCTGGAGGAGAGGCAGGGCATTTTTGGGTCATGCAAATTCTTCTCGGCACAAGTGCCTGCCCCTCCTGCCTCCTCCTCTTTGTGCTGAATTAATTTTCCCTGGCAGTGAGAGGAATCTGTAATCAGGTGTTCAGAGTGTGAGTGAGAAGCGTTGTGGTAATGATGGCGCCGCGTTAATGCAAGGACCGTGCATCAACGGGAATTATACACTTTCACTGAAATAAGAGTTGCTGTTGGATTTGATTGAATTTTTTCCTCAAAATCCACAGCACAGATCTGTCACGCAGTTCTGCACCTTCACCACTAGTCTGTGCTATCGGTCTAGCAAATTCTCCCGGCGCTCCTGTGACCCATTTTATCCGTGCACAGAGCTGCAGGAGTTGGAGCCGCCCCACCTTACCTGCACTAAGTGGCTACCTCGTCTCGGCAGATGAACCACAGTGCCGAGGAGCTGCTGCTTCTACAAGCCGCTCATTTGTAATTGTCCTCATGTAAATGATGGGCTGGGGATGTGGGGGCTTGTGGGAAATGTATTTCTTGTGAAGAAGTAGTGAGGTTGACAGAGTGTTGCTGGCTTTGCATAGTTGTTACAAGGCAGGTTTGAAACGTTGCATCACGTATTGTTTGGTATACAAGTGTGAATGCAGCGTGATTCAACCGCTCCTCATCAGATGCTATGAAAAGCAGAGGAGGCTGTGTTTCGAGGTTACAAATGCACTTTTATGTCAGAACACTGTGTGCATGAGTGTGTGTGTGTGTGCATGAGTATGTGTGTGTGTGCATGAGTGTGTGTGTGTTTGGACAGAAATACAAGTATTAACACTCAGAAGTTGCTCTGTGTTTATGGCAGCTTTTCCAGACATTCAAATTTAAATTCTGCAATACCTTCTGCGTGACATGCATTTAGAAATCAGCCCACACTCCTTAGCGTTTTCCGTCTTTGTGTGTGCCTCTTAACTACAAGTTGTGTGCAGTTCACAACTCACTCGCCACTGTCTTGGCTCTCGTCCACGATCATCCCTCCTCGTAACAAATGAGCCCCCGCCGGCCAGCAGATTTCTCCAACACCTACCGGCACCGCCACATCTTTGTCATCTTCCCTCTCCTGTTTCCTTCTTCTTCTACCTTGTTTAGGCACACTCCAGCCTTATTTTTGTGGCAGAGAGCACATAAGACTCGCCGTTTGCTGAGTGGGCAGCGGGGAGCGGAGGAGGGAAGGAGAGAAATAGAAAGGAAGACGCAGAAGGAGGAGGGAGGAAGAGAGTTATCTAACAGGATTAAAGGAGAACAACGGGATGGAGAGCACTTAAAATACTCATGACATGAGCCCTCTTGCAAAAAGGAGGGGATGAGTAACAATGGCTGAATCACTCTTGAGGCTCTCTGTCTCTACACAATATGCTCTCTCTCTCCCCTCTCTCTCTCTCTCTCTATTACCACCTCTCTCTTTCAATCTTCCCCTTTCGGCCTCATTTTTACTTACTTACTGTCCGGGGGATTTGATGGATCTCAGAGGAGTCGTGTTAATAATGAGAGAGAGAGAGGCTTTAATTAACCAATGGAAGAAAAGGTATTCAATTCAGAAGGAATGACAGGAGCGTAGCGTGTACGCCCGGCTAGATATTGTTAGATGGAGGGGGAGCAGATGGATGGGGGAGGGAAAGTGTAGAGGTGAGTGTGAAGAGAGAGATCAGGTTTCAGAACAGTAGCGTGTGGTCCATTAAGGGCGCTGGGGCGCCGCCCCTCCTGCTATTCCACTTGTGAAATACATATTTTAATGAGAAATCATTTTTGCTAGAGTTGTTCTCTCACATAAATCATACAATATTACAGAAACTAATAACAAAGTGCTGCCTACAGTCTTTGTCTGCGTGCCAAAGGGCGAACCTTTCTCCACCTGACGGCGGTATTGTGTGTAATATGTTTAGATATTCCTCATTAGCGCTGGGCTAATATGATATATATTTTTCTATATCCTTTCTACTGTGATGTCGAAAAGCCAGTGGCCAAATGGTAATAATTACGTCATTTGGACGAAGCTTTGTGTTCTGATCCCTGAGAAAATACTCAGTATAGTTTTCATTTGTCAAGTATCACAGGAGTATACAAAAATATACTTTACCATGTGTTTATTTATTGAATTACCAGAGAACATGCTATATTGCGATGTATATCATCGATATATGAAATGACTTATTCCTGCTGGCTCCTGATTGGTTAACACCACATGGTGAAAGTATGGATCTTGGGCGGAAAACTTTATACCCAAGAAATATTGTTGTTGGTCGATTTCCCGGACAATTGGGCGATTTTAGGATTTGATTATTTCAGGACAAATGAGCCTGGTTGACAAAATGTTGCCCTACAGTAGTTTGTCATCGTGCAGACATTTTTCTTATTTGGTCAATATTCATATTATTGTCTGGCTAATAATTATGTTTTTGAACCAACGCTGAAAGTGAAAACTGGGTCCAATATTTACTTTGGTGACTATGAGGCGAAACGATCGATCATAATCTGTGTTCATGTTCACTTCTCCCATTGGAATCAATAATCAATATACTCTAGTTTCCTAAAGAGGCGGGGCCATAACTAAACACATGTGATACAGATACTAAAGAGGCGGGGCCGTAACTAAACACATGTGATACAGATACTAAAGAGGCGGGGCCGTAACTAAACAC
>JAOVVB010171094.1:0-11433 GCA_028570985.1 Heterobranchus longifilis | reverse complement strand
GATCTATCTGATTGGTTGTAGATCTATCTGATTGGTTGTAGATCTATCTGATTGGTTGTAGATCTATCTGATTGGTTTTAGATCTATCTGATTGGTTGTAGATCTATCTGATTGGTTTTAGATCTATCTGATTGGTTGTAGATCTATCCGATTGGTTGTAGATCTATCTGATTGGTTTTAGATCTATCTGATTGGTTTTAGATCTATCTGATTGGTTTTAGATCTATCTGATTGGTTTTAGAGGCATTTTGGTAGTTGACAGCACCCCTTGGAAATAGAAAATGGACTGAGAGGTTGCAGTTTGGTGATGTCAGATTAGCTTTCTCCCACTGGGTGGTACAAACTGATCTATCGATCCGGGCAGCAGGTAGAGCGGTCGCCACACACACGGTAGCCTCTGCCATCAGTGTATGGATGTTCAATAGGTTTGAATGTCACCAACTGTGTTTGTGCAGGTCTGATTGCATCCTGGTTTCAAGTCTTGACACATTATCTGAGCGACAAAATAAAGCAACGTTGGCTGAAATCATCATCTTTGGGCTGCCATACAGTCATTTTATTAAATTATGAAATTAACAAATCTCTGGTTTTTATAAATTTAGTATCCCAGCTAAGTGTGGTGTAAGAAACCTTCCTTTGGAGGAAGAGAATGAAGACTAAACATCAGCTTACCAGAACAAGGTTCTGTAGTAAAGCTCAAAAATCTTCAGGAGAATGAGCGATTCTATCAGCGTCTGGTCTATTTTATTCTTCTTGTGCCACGAGCAAATCTGGCAAGAAAACACACTTCAGCCTACACACTGAACTGTGTCAGAAAACACAGATTTTTAAAGTGAAACTGCTTTATTTTACCGGTTTTGATCAGCCCTCTGCGGACAATCCGGCTCTGGGTAAAAACCTCATGAACATCTGGATCTTAAGTTATGAGAGAATAGAGCTGAGCAAACGTTAGCAGCAGCTCGGCTCACAGCCCCTCAACTGACTGATGAACCCCTGTCGGACAAACACCGTTTTTTTAACATGAAACTGTTTTATTCAGTGTTTTTAGTCATTAAGATCAACGGATCTGTTTGTTTTGGAGAGGACAGGTTTGTGGATAATTCAATTCCTGGAAAAAAGAAATCCTGAACATCTGGATCTTAAGTAATCAGTGAAAAAAAGGTGAGCACACTTTTAGCAATAGAGCTTCTATTGAAAAGCTGAGCTCTGTACGAGAAACACTGATTTTTAACGTGAAACGTTAACCGGTTTTAATCACCGCACCGGGTCCGTTTGTTTGGGAGAGGAGGAGACCTCTGTGGATAATTCGGCTCCTGGTAAAAACCTCCTGAACGATGAAGAGAGAAGCTGACTGCAATAACTGACCATTGTTATTGTTTTGATCGAGAGACCCCCTAGGGGCAGAATATTACATATTGCACTTTTAAGTTGTTTTTTTTTCTATTAGCTTTGCACAAACAGTAACTTCTGATCCAAAAAAAGTGAGCAAAATGTCATAAAAAATGACAGTTGATTTTACATTCATGAATAACTGTGGGTGAATTAAAAACACTTCGATTGTTCTTCAGGCAGCGAGCTTCATTCCTTAAATCTCATGACGTCATCTCCACTCTCGTTTTGATTACCCACTCTTTTAATTAGCATTCGTCTGGCAGCCATATGTTTTGATACAGCAGGAAGACGAAAGGTACAGGGAAATCAGCCGCTCGTAATGAGAGGAGAGGCGTACAGGTGCGGATATCAAACCATCTCAGACGTGTTATTTGTCTAGAGCTGAAGATTGTTTGCTCTTCCTCGCAGAGAGGAGGGGGGGGGGGGGGAGAGAGAGAGAGAGAGTATTATCAGGCAGGTGGCTGGCTGAGGCACAGAGAACCAGGGAATTGGACAGGAGCCACATTCAATTCAAAAGCAATCCGCTCGACGCCTCAACCCAACTACAAAGCCTGCCAGAGAGCACGATGGAACAGCTGAGTCCCAGATCTCTGCGCTTGTTTAGATATGTGTGTTTGTGAGAGGGAGAGAGAGAGAGGTTGGTCTTTTGTGGCTTGTGTTATAATATGCTCAGAGGGCTTTCTGATATGCCATGCTTGAAGCCACACACACATGCACACACACACAAACACACACACACACACACACACACAGGCCAGTGGATATGATGTGCTGGCTCCCAGAGGATAAGCTGTGCTCTGGCACAGATGTGCCCTGCTTTCTGCACCGGGGGAATTCATTCAGCTCATTCTTCAGAGGACGACCAGATGGACATTATCAATAATCAAAGTTACCCATTCAGAAACATAGGCTTTACAACAGTGGAATTTATCGCAGCATCGCAGCGCTGCGAATGAGCAGAGAAACTCCCTTTAACATCGCCTTGGTGATGCAGGTAATCAGCAGAGAGGGAACAAGCAGCAGGGAGGGATCTGCTGCTCAGAGCGTTTTCAACAGTCAGAGAATAATTAGCACTGAGCACAAATGAAGGAGGTCGAGGTGTAGGTGAGAGGTAATAAATGCAGCTAATCAATCAAAGTCTCGCATCATTAAAACCCCCTCTGGTGTATTTCGGCATTTTGATCATTTGTCAATCGTTTGGTCTATAAAATGTCAGAAAATAATTAAAAAAATGTCCATCCCAGCTTCTCAAAGTCCAAGGTGACGTCTTTAAATGTCTTGGTTTGTCCAAAACCCAAAGATACCCAGTTTAATATGATATAAAACTGAGAAAAGCAGGAAATCTCCATAGTTTCCTGTCAATATTCCCTAAATTATGCAGCTCTCATACAGAACGCACTGTTTACATATACCTACTGTAATATTATTTATACTTAAGAGTTAATCACGCCACATGTCTTTGGAGCTTTCTTTTTCACATGTACATATGCTCTTTGCTTTTTTGTTGTCGTTTTTATTTGTTTATATATACTTTCTTGTTTTGTGTTGTTCTTGTTATGCACCGTATCACCAAGACAAATTCCTTGTATGTAAAAACAAATAAATCCTATTCTGATTCTGATTGTGATTGTGATTCCTCTAGTTATCGCTCTGGTGCTTCGGCTGGTTTTTAATGTGATAACTGGAGGAGCCACACTATTAACACCTTGAAAACAAGACAGTCGACTGTATTTAACCATGTTTTCTTAGATTAGAAAGTCGTTCAAAATATTGCAAATTATCGTATCTTTGTGGCTTCTTGTCAAGGTTGTTTTTTTATTGTTTCTTTCTACAAGTATTCTTTTGGTTGTACTGGAGTGTCCAACACTCCTCAGACAGTCGGTGATGTGTGGGAGGATCTTTGTGCTCGTGAACATTTTGGCTGCAGCGGACACGTAGTTCCTTGTGAATTTGAAACTGCCCAGATTGAATGTATAACATTTCTTCTTCAGACAGGTTTTGAGTCAACAGCGATGCCAAGGTATTTAAGCTCAGACACGATCTGTAAGTTGTTGTTTTCCTTCAGAGACTGTGATGTCTGGATCATGTTATGCATAGACTCTAAGGGTTTATGGTAAAATCCTCTCAGTATCACCGATATTTGTGGTGGTGCAGAGTGAATAGATGAGACGCTGTAGATGGAAAAGGCAGAGCAAGCGGTTGTAGAAAGAAGAGTAAAGGTCAATCTGTCTTCAAATTGCTCTTTCTGTCTCCGCAGCGGCAGGTAATCAAATTGCCATTGAAATATTTCATCGAAAGGAAAGAAACAAGTAGGCCTCCAGTAAAAGCCTTTTTTTCTGAGGGTCAGAACAGCTCTAACACAGGGACCTTTATTCAGGGAGCTGTTGTGTATCTAATATAAAAACATAGTTATGTGAGCTGGCTGTATAGTATGGGGTCTTGTAAGACAGAACTTTTCCTTTTCCTCAATAGAGGAAACTTGAAAGCAGAACATTACCATTTCAGACAAACTGGGCCAGCAGTAGCCCAAAGGTTAGACAAAGTGCTTGTGACCACAAGACAGTCATTTCAATTTTTCCAAGATTAGCTGGTAAAAGTCTGGGCCATCGAGGAAGCATTGAACAAGACATTTCTTTCTATTGTTGTAAATGTTAGACCCAGATAAGTACGTCTGCAATTAACCTTCATTTTTCTTGTGTTATAAAAATGCAAATGCAAAGGAAAAAACTGTGATCTTTTGTGATTTCTTTATAGGAAATGAACTTTAGAACCACAGTCTGCACATTGTGGATGCACATTATGTGGAGATTACCCTAAAGGAGGATATTCTTACTGTCATGCCACTGCGTCCCAATATACAGGACGGCTGAGGAGCTGAAATGTGTCCATTTCCTCTGCTGCTGTGCGTTATTACATTATATACTAATTTCAGAGCGCTGATGAGTTTTTGAGTCGGCACTCATTAGACTCTGAAGACAGTTGAGTTGAACATGCCAGTTTTTTGTTGTTTTTCCCAGTATACAGCACAACATGTCTTCATACCTAAACGACGTTTGCCAATGACTCCCAAACGACACATGATCATTCTAACATTACGTAACGATCGCCCGGTGGCAGTTTTATACACATAACTATTCTATTATAGTATAGCATAACTATAGTTAGATTTAGGATAACTCATCGGCTGTCAGTAACGGTCGTGGTTTAAAACACGTTAACGTTGTGAAACAGTCGTAGTTTGGTTAGTTTTAGGCACAAAAATTATTGTTTAGGCAACAAAACTACTTGGTTAGTGTTAGAAAAAGATCATGGTGTGGGTGAAAATCAGGACATTTGTTACGTTACTTCACTTCTGTGCATATGTACGACGCAGTCACCTGCGTTCCTGCGGATCCTTTTAAAAATCTTAAAATGCATTGAATTCATTAATCTAAATATAAGACCTTAATTGTATTAAAATGTCTTGAATCAATCTTTCAAAAGACATGGGAAGTTTTTTCTGATGTTGCATTGTAAAATCTCAAAATAATTGATAATATCTATTAGAAAATACATTTTAAAAGAATGCCTCTCGCATTAACGTCACGAAACGAATGGAGGAGGAGATTTATTCTGCACAATGTTCCTGGACTCCAAAATTTCCCACACGTTTTTCACTGGACCAAAAGAGTCATCTTGTACAATAAACATTTGGGAAAAATTGTCTCTAACCCAAAGTAATTGATGCTGTTTCATGTTTTCTTTGTTTATCGTAAAATTGGTCTTAAAATTAATTCCGAGTGGCATTAAAAAAAAGTCTTAAAAACCCTTAAATCTAAGTTACCTTAAGCTGTAGGACCATACTCCTGTGACGTAGTTTGTTACATAAAGGTAAAATAACTCGCTGTTGACTTTTATTTTCAAACGGGACTTGAACAAAGGTCTCCTGGGTCAAAGTCCTTTGTTTTACAATAAATGTAAGTGTCATTTTTCAGTGGAGGACCGTCTCCATTGTCATCACCCTTATTAATTCAACACTATCCGGCTGTTTTGATTCATAAACACAAAGTGCTGACAAAGGAAGAAATCCAGCGAGCAGCGGTGTCAAAATAAAGGCCTTTGAAACATTGTACATAAGGCAGGAGTGATCTAAGTAACTATAAAAGTGCAGTCTCTGCAAACATAAGCCATCGTATTGCTTGTTTTCAATATGAAACTATAACTATACAGCAGAAAAATACAGCAGAAAACCACCACATCTTGGCCTTGAAAGTTCGCTCTTGTTTAAACATAAACTTGTTACAGGTAGTGCAGGAAAGTCCACAGCAAACACTTTGTTCAAATCTAAACCTGCAAGTAAATTGTGAAGTAAATTTGTTCCTGAGGGATGCATAATGTAGCAGACAGATTAAAAAAGGAGGGAATTCAGATAAACACAAATGTTTTCCTCAGAGTTATATAATCACTATGGATCATAACAAAAGTGGTTGTGCAAACAATTAACACAGCTGCATGGTGTCTGTTTTCAGGGGCCAGCAGGGTGGAGTCAGGTCGTTAGTAGATTTGGATCACCTGATCATCTGCTATTTAACCTGGTGACAGTCAGCTGCTCTTCATTTCTCTCTCCCTGTTTGTTTGGTGATGATTTTTTTGACAGACAAAACTTCTGCTGCATAAATAATAATCCCTGCATTGTTTTACTTTCACATAATTTATTTTCAGTTTGACAGAGACGGCACTTTTTATTTGGTCTTGAGACAGACGTGTCTGTTTTGTCATCTAAGCACACCTGGTTTATATTGCAGTTGAGTTTTTTTTCATTTGAAAGAAAATTAGTTATTATTCTGATAACTGATGAATAGTTGAAGTAATAGTTTTCTAATAAAAATGCCAGACATGCATTGGCTCCAGCTTGTCAATTGTGAGATTGTTCTGCTTTCATATGTTTTATATAATTGTAAACTGAATATATTTGGAATTTGGGGCCATTTGAAGGTGGCATTTCAGCCTTTCAGAATTTTTTTTTTAGATATTTTATTGACAATTAATGGAAAAACAATCAGCAGATAATGAAAACAAATGTTCATTTCAGCCTTAGACTGATAAATTGGTTTCCAATATGTGTAGCCTATCATCTGAGCAATGAATATGTCATTTATTTGTCAGCCATAAAGTCACATTATCTATTGTTCTTTTAAAAAAACATCTTTGTTATAATTCTGCATGGTGAATCTCTCGCATAAACCGTTAATGTGTGCTGCTTTGCCTCGTTACATGAAGTATTTTGCATCCACTTTGAAACCCGCGACATAAGAGCACGAACAAAATATCTCGATTAAGATATGATGTTGTGATCACTTGCAGAAATAAGCATTTAATTTGTAAGTGATGGGCTGAAACAAAAAAAAAAGCGTGTTGTTGTTGTTGTTGTTCAGTGTGAACGAGCGAGATGATTAATTGAGTGAGTCAGGTCGTTAAGTAGATGTGGCTCACCTGATCATCTGCTGCTCTACTTCAGCTGCTGACAATCAGTTTTCATTCCTCTCTTCCTGTTTCACACACAAAACTGCTGTCGCACGACGCCCCTGCATTGTTTTATACTTTAACATGATGTATTTTCAGTTAGACAAAAAAGAAATGTTTTGTGGTCTTGAGAGAAACCTGTGTTTTATCACCTAAGCACACCAGGTTTTATATTTCAGTTTTGAAGATTACAAAATGCTAAAAAAAAAAAAAAAAGCATCTGTAATCTGGTCCCACACACTGAACAATGTTTACTTTCAAGTAAACAGTGTTAAGGCTGGGTGGTTTGTTAAATGTCATGATACACATCTAAATTGTTCATGCTTGTTGAACTACTAAAAATGTTCAAAATAATTTGGGGTTTTTTTTTCTACCAGAAAGAAGTTTATATCTCAACATCTCTCCCCATGAGACTGCCTGCATTGATTTGTTTTGATGGAAAATAACCAAAGTTAGCCAGGCAGTTGTTGCTGCAGGTAATTTAAGATCCAATATTCTGAAGCTGGAATGCTATTTCATTCAAATTTAATTTGGAGTAATCGGAATTGCCAGCATTTTCTTGAACATAATGTGTATATTAAAAGAGATTTCAATGTTAATTAAAATTTGAGGACTACTTCACTTAATAATGATTTAATGGTGGATAAACATTTCTGGCACGATCAGTCCATGTATGATTTTATTAATTTATTTCACACCATCTGGCTACTGTTCATCTGGACAACTTGAGGCAGCAATCAACAGAATTTCTGTATTAAAACATTAATATGTGTAAATTACTTAAATTTACATGAGCACATCTCACCCCCAAAATGAAACTGTGTTGCAGTGTGAATGACCAGCATGTTAATTTGATGGCTTTTGAAAGTCTGGAATTTAAAATCAGCAGAATATTAACTCAATGAAAGAAACTCAATTTTAGTGATTATGAATCAGGCAAACTTGCTTATTCATATTCACATCTTACTTCAGATTAGCGTCTGTTATTGCACAGAAGTCTTCTTTTCTTCTCCCCCGTTTCCTCTCAAGAGCCACTTTTCTGCATTTCTTCAAAACTACGTTTTTTAAGTTTAATTCACTTCCACTTCCATCTCACATCATACGACCAAAATGAAATTAAATTGCTAAAGTCTAAGGAAAGTATCTGTGGTACGTGCCCATCTGTGTGATACGAGTCAAAGAAAACCGTCTTCTGCGTCTGCTCACTTTCTGTGTGTGTGTGTGTGTGTGTGTGTGTGTGGGGGTGTGTGTGTGTGTGTGTGTGTGTGTGATGCACAGAGTGAACGGACCGGACAAAGAAACCACGGCTAGTTTCTGGAACAATACACTTCTTTCACTAATGTTTGGTGCCACAATGTAACATTACAGTTTGCAGTTAACAAACACATCAGTTGAAAAACGGGTACAGAAAGTTCCCTGCAGTAAGTGAACGTCTCTTCTTTCAAGGATGCAAAGTTCCCTCTTTGCAATTTCTTGCCAAAAAATTAAAAAGCACATTTGCAGTAATATTATGGGAAAAAGACCTCAAAAGTATTTTCTTAAATGACCAGAAACAGAGATCCACACTCGGAGTAGACCGCTGTGGGTGATATAGGAGTGTGCATGTCTGTGCGTGTATGTGCGTGCATGCCAGCGAGCGTGCGTGCGAGCGCCTCACGCCGAAGGCTGAAACGTTTTCCTTTTGACTGCTGTGTGGATGGAGGCAGTACTAAGATCCACAAAGTGGGTTGAATTGAGATATTAAAAAAGCTCAAACCCTCAGGAGGTACGAGTTCAAACAGGAAGCTGGGCCACGCTGGACCTGTGTCTAATAAAGTGGCAAAATATAAGTGCTGCCAAACATGATTTCAAATCTACTTCCTCGATGTGTCTTTATCAGGTGAATCGACTGGGGCGGCGCTGCTTTTACTTCACACAAAAGTGGCGATGGCCTCTAAGTACTTGATAAGAATTATTGCAACTCATGCAGCTCTATCTCTGTCAGATCTATAAATAGTATCTCCTGACAAATTGAGGTTGCCCTTATCAGAAAATTGAGATTTCACAGCTTTGAGGGTGAGATGTGAAGTGACACATCAAAGGGCTTTTGGGCTGGGTTGCGCCGGGCGGGGGGGCTGGTGGCAAAAGGGGATGCACGTCTCGCTCAGAAAAATAAGAGCCAGATGAATATGGAGCTCGGGATGCACTGCTCGCCGTCAGCTGGTGACAAGTGATGACAGAAGGAATGGGAAAAATTGCCAAGAGGGGGAAAAGATTCATTTTAGAGCATAAATTACAATATATTAATGTTACCATATGGAATACAAGTCATTTCATCAGCTTCTATTGGAGTTATTTACTATGAGTCTGATTACCTGTTCCTTGTTTTACTCGAAATACTGCCATCTCTAAATTTATAGGATGTATAGAATCAATTTATGATATTGTTGGTTTTTTTTTTAAATGAATCACTGATGGGGCCATGTGATGCGGTACCTGCCTTACATAGCAGGATTACTAAATTAGCTTGCAGAGAGTAACACACACTTGTTTTCAGAGGTTTCACTCAGAGCAGTTAACTCAGCAGCCGTGCTTCATGATGCGACGCCCTCTCGTGTTAACAGACTGATGACACCTGTCAACACCCAGGTTGTGGTGACGGTTCTGTCATCGGCACTCTTGAGCACATCCTCATATGTCGCTCAACACACTGATAAGGTTGCAAAGAAAAGAGCTCCCACGCCCGATGGCGAATGTCAAACCTCCGCTGAGGGATGTGCAGATTACATGCCTCCTTGTGGCCCCACAACAGAAATGTATCCCGAACATCTTAATCCCTTACACTCATAAAAAACAAAATAAAACGAGGGTATATAAGAGTAAAACAAAATAACATAATTAGACCAAGATATGTTTGTCATATCACTGATATTTTTGTGTTTAAAGCAATAAAATATATACATGTGATAGTATCTAAAATACCAAAGCTGTAAAGAAAAAACTGATCTATAATCATGTTTTCAACCCAAAGGCTGCACAGATGAAACAAGAATCAGCTGGACCAACTGTACCAGCACTGTGTGCAAATTGTTGATTAAAAAAAAAAAAGAAAATAATTATCCTATATTGTGTGCCTCAGACTTTTTTTTTCCTTTTTTCTGAGATATTGGAAGAGGGATCACGTTTGCTTGTTGTTGTTTTTTTCACTGCAATGATTCGACTGTGAGATTCGGCTCAAATAGTCGACTATTCGGGGTCAACCCTGAGGAATTCCATTAGTTAATTAGTAATTCAATTTTGTCCTGCTGATCACCAAAGCCAGTTGGAATCCTATGGGAAACATGAATGTCTGTACAAAACATCACGGCGATATTTTAGTAATATTTCAGTCTGAATGAAATGTGGAGTGACAGGCCGGCGTTGCTATCCCTGGAATCATGCTGCTGGCATGGCTAACAATAATAACTAGACTCCTGTATATTGCATATTATATCTGGGTGTTTTGTGATGCATGCATAGAACAAAGTGTCCACATAAGTCTTTTGTAATATACATAATACCTGTTATCTTCTGCTCCATTCGACTTCTGCAGATAAAGGCTGGAAGTCTATGCCTGTGTCAACAGAGGTCCAGTATATCTCTGCTCTGCTCTATCCACAGTGGCCAGCGGCTCTAGCCTCTCTCTGCTGATAGCGGAACAATCTTCAGCCTTCATCTCTCTCCGACTCCATTTGGCCAATCCACCAACTGTATTAAAAAACTGCTAAAGCAAAATATCAACCAAGGAAGCAGTTGTCAGTAGCCTAAAGCATATGAGATGTGTGTTTGTATCAGCATGTACAGCACACACACACACACTCTATCTGGAAAGTTTGCATTCCACAGAATAAAGATCAAAATGTTCCATATCTCTCATGTGTTGCTCTGAATTATGTATGAAGGAAAGCACGACCGTACCGTCACTGATAACACGCATGCACGGAGATACGACGAGGGCTGTGTCATCTAGCTAATACTTTCAAATGAGCTTGGTTAGCTAACTAGCACTTTAATGAAATGAGATCCCTGTGGGTGGTGTACTCCTAACGACTAATGAGAGCATACAGCTAAAGACAAGACAAGTTTTCTGTGGACTCTGATTACTTTACATGCAATCAAAGGCTTCACATAAGAGGCTTGCACATGCTTAGCTGCTGTAATGTGTAATGTATAATGTGTTCACAGTCATCTGCAGTAATAGGTACACATCCTCGTTGTGACCTCTTGGATTAGATTCACTGTCAGTGTTTATTTCCACACACTTTCAGATAGAAACGCTGATGTTTCTAAGCGGGGTGCTTCCCCACTTGACGGTCTTTGGTGCCAGTGAAGGAAAAGAAGTTGGGCTGTCCTCGATTTAACATATTCTCAGTCAACTAACACTGATAGGATTTTGTCGACTAATTGATTAGTAGATTTAATCGACTGATCTGTGAAACTAAGTTTCTCCACAAAGAATCCTGCAAAAGCACCACTTTAAATCCTGTGTTTACCAGAGAAGAGATGTGCTCAGAAGTTTCT
>JAOVVB010171064.1:0-11434 GCA_028570985.1 Heterobranchus longifilis | reverse complement strand
AAGAAGCATAAATGAAGTCAAAATTAACCTCTTAGCTGTGCTAGTGTTCTCCCCTCACAAGCAGTCGGGACCCGGAGCTTCCCCCCCCCTCCCTCACTAAGCGCTGTGGGCTCTCCGTGAAACTTACTGAATCTCACAGAAACAAAAGGCGTGGATGTGTCTTGCTTGGTTGGGAATGAAAGAGGGGGAACTGGAGATGACACACATCAAAATTGTATTCATGACCCCGTAGTATTTATTCAGCAATCGGCGAAAAAGTGTAATCTGTACAGAACACTGTAGTCTATCTGTTGCAAGAAAACAACTGTATACTGTAAACACAGGAATACCAGGTCAAGTCTAGCTCTGAGTAAACGTTACTGCGTTACATTTTTAAAAGGTGCATAAAAAGTGCATTAACATGTGAATGTACAGGCTACACTGGTGAACACCATCACGCCATCCCCCCGGGTGTGACTCGCACCACTGTGCTCTCATGTCCAAAACTAAAATAAATTCCCTTTGCAGCCTGTGCATACAACTGATTATCAATTATACATATAGCCACCTTCCTCACTACAGCTCTATAAGACAACAGACAATTGCACTAAAATGATCAACAATAAATCAAAAGAAGCACTCAGGCTACATAACCAGCAGAATAAAACATCAACACATTAAAAAGAGAGACTGCAGTTTTTACACACAGCACAGCTCACATGCACAACGCTAAGTTTCTAAGTAACACAGTGGTTGTTGACGCTGTCCTCTGTGCAGTGAGTTACAACAATCAATAAGTTTGTTGTTTAACGTCATTTTCAGAGTCTGTGAGTCGTTCACAATCTGGTTTCGGTTCAGCTTCTCTGCTGTTCATTCTCAAAGCATAATATAACCAGTCGACTCAGCCTCTCTGTCCTACTGTTTTTAGTGCCATTATATCAGCGTGTAGGCCAACGTTAGCAGCTCTGTATTCCTCTAATGGATCTGGGCAAGTTTTCTCAGGCAACCCCAGCCAAATGTGTTATCTGAGATAGTGTTACACTCACCAACACATCTTAAGTCCTCATCCTAAAAGTATTTTCTCTTGTGACGTTAAAAGTGAAAACATAATGTTTGAAAACAGGAACAATGAAGCACAAATCTATAAGTTACTTATAATTAGGACTGTCAAGCGACTGTAATAATAATTCTATGCTTTGTGATTAATTAATCTAAATTAATTGCAAAAATCAATATTTGCAGTGAGAAGCATTTAACAATATTAAAATGGATTTTGGTAGATGAGTGAATCCATTTTCCTGCTGAGGAAAAGGATCTGCTCGTGCGTGAAGCTGCGAACACTCCGTCGTCCCCACTGTCCCATCAACAACTCCATCTGCTTTTACACTTAAATCATCCACCTGCCACCACAATAAATGGTAATTAAATCTTCATTCCCCATATATCAGTGTAGCTGTAACCTTTTACTTTTAAAATGATGAATTGAATTGATTTATTGAGTGTTTCCTTTAATGATTTAATTTAATGAGAGAATCTGCTTTCAGTAATTGTAAACGTTTCCATGCTCGCAGTTATTCCACTGCGGCAAACATCATGAGCAGCAAAATGAAAAACTAGTTATAAACTTGACAGAGGAAACAGAACTAAATGTTCTGAACTTCTGAAATAATCAATGAATTACTCTGCTGACAGCTTTTCCTCGTGCATATATTACGCACAGAGCAGCAGCTGCCTTCTGCTCTCTACCGTCTTAACATTTTAGAGAACTAAATTAATATTTTCTTCATTAATGAGGTATTATTTCACCCACCAAAATGTTAATTAACAGCAGAGCTGCAGATAATGACTGCAATCTGTGCATCACGTCCTTTAAATAACAAGAACATACTTGCCATTGACCTTAGACTAGTTTTTGTTGGTCAATGGTGCAGGCACTTTCTGCTGCATCAAGATAGCAACACGCCGACACTGGGCCTGACCACTCCTCATTTTAAGACCAGCACACCCATGGGCGCACAGATGAGCGCAAGTACATTTGCTATTTCCACAACGTGGGCACTGGGCGTGAAAATGACAACTGCGTCAGTCGGAAACTGGCAATGACGCGTTGCTTCGGGTGTAAGATAGAGCCCCTAGTTACTTTGTTGCTGTATAGATAATGTTAAGTGCAACCTATTCCTTCAGAAGCCTAAATTATAATTACATCTCCACTACCCCACTCTTACATTAGATCATAATTTCCTGCAGTTTCAATTGAGATTGCATATTTTTGGCACATAATCAAATGTACTGGTACTCTTCCTTTGAAGAATAAAACAGAATATGAAAAAAACAATGGAATAGGGGAGGCTTAAGTTCATTAGGAGTTGTTTTGACTTTCCTGTTATTAAATTTGTTCTATTTAGAATAATTATGTAGTGAGGGCCAGTGGGATGCCTTATTTTGGTGCGTGCCCTGAGGCTAGAGCCAATCTGTTGGGCAAACAGCCAAGGAGCTGAGAAAAGACAGAGCACCAGGCTGTGTTAAGAAATGTAATGCTTACAGAAAAGACTCTACAATCTCCAGAACAATTCAATACCATTTATAACTGATCCAAATTAGTTTCTCTTCAATTTTGACACAGCTAAGATTGTTCTTTTTTCAATCATATTGTGACAGCATTGCATTATAAGTTTCTTCAAGCGCACTTTTATTATCATCAAAGAGAAAAAAAATGAAGAAAGAGTGACGGGTGAGTAGGGGAGGGGGGAGAGAGGGAGAGAGGGAGAGAGGGAGAGAGGGAGAGAGGGAGCGGCTCCCTCAGAAATAGCTTTCATAATGTGACCGCGATGTGAACTTTGTCATCAGGATAGCGTGTCAACAGTTTTCTTGCAAATATATGTACTGTAAAATGTTCACTCTGATACGGGCGGATGACCGGTTACTTACTGCCACACGTTTTTCTGCACGTGTTAAAACACAGTCTGTTTTAAAGTGTGGGGATAAGGGGAATAGAGGAAAATGAGATAAAATGGGACAGTGTCAGAGGGAGGAGGGTGGTTCTGGCTGGTTACCATGGTACCTGAGCTCAGCGATGTTGCAGAAGTATTAAATATCACTGAGGGTCCTTTTGCTTTTCATCCAACTTTTCCAGACGCAGGCTGCTGCCAGGACAAGCACCTGTCTGCATGGAGAAACTCATCAGCCACCTGAGAAGAGAGATAACACATACGCACATTCCCAAACTGATTGACTATATAACAGCGTGATGAAATACAGGGTCTCATTAGTCAAGTGTACAGCATTCTCTGAATGACAAGTTCCTCCTGAAATATTCATAAGATGTATTATTTTCATCTCTTTTTGAAAGGATGGTGTCAGATTTCGTCACAGTTAATAAAGTCAAATCAGATATCGATGGGATTTCCATGACACTGTGCATAAAAACATGTTTCTTTTTGTTGCCATTGCTTACAATTTATAAAACATTACCAGCCCTGCCATTAAAAGACCAAGTGATGTGTTTAAGCCGAGACGCTACAGGTAAAAGGCAAAAGCATCGTTTTTCCATCCACTCTAAAAAAAACATCCAAAATACACATTTAGCTGTTTATTTTACTACAATTTGTCTATTTGCATCTGTAGATTTCTCCTAAATTCACTGAAAGGTAGCATTAGATAATGCCTCATTTGCATATTTAAACATACAATTTCAGAAAACTTGAATTACAAAAGAAATATTGTCTTAATCGAAGTAATCAACTGGGGAAGCTTCATAGTGATATCTATTAGTTAAAATGTGCATGCATGAAGGATCCACAGTTGGTGAAATATCAGCATATATAACATGAATGACTACAGTATGTAAAGGGGACATGAAAGCATCTGTTTATCCAGGCGATTTAAAACATGGTGCACTGAATCATACAAAAACCAACACCTGTGTCATCATGTATCACTCCTGTCTGCATCGGTCATATTGTCACGTTTGGAAACGCATATCTCATGTCTTACGCAGAAGGCAGTAAACTCAATGAGCCAGGTCAGAATTCTGGCAGGAAACAACTAGAAACATATTTGACGTATTACTCAGTTGGCACTGCTAATGATACAGCTCAGACAAAGAATGTATCAGATAATGTTGGATAACAGAAAACTACTAAAGCCATCAAACCAAAAGTTTGGTTACAAATCAATCTACCAGTGAAAATGTCACAATTAAACAGCCATGCTGCAGGGAAACATACAAACTAGAGGACAACAAAAAAAACATTAGCAAGTCAAACTACCAATGAAAATGCTGATAAACAGTTGACCTGCAAGCACGTTAAAGTCAATCGCTCAACAGCCAATTATGTGCAGGTGCTTTAGACATATCCTTCATGTCCGTCTGTGCAGCCACGTGATGACTGTCTGTTTAGCTCAGTGCTCAGTTTTCATGGGATAAAGGAGACCTATTCTGCTAATTTTCATGTTCATACTTACAGTATATTATAGGTTTCTACTAGAACATGTTTACATGCTTTTTTTTTCTCATACTGCCCACGGCTGCTGAACCTGTATTCACCATCTGTCTGAGACGCTCCGTTTTAGCGCCTGTCTCTTTAACCCCCCTCCTCCCGAAAACGCCCAGTGTGCTCTGATTGGTCAGTGTTTCCGTGTCTCTGCATCTCTCGCCGTCTTTTGATAGCCCATCATGAAAGCCAAGAGAATGACTGTAACGGAGTATAACGGCAGTTTCTACCATGAGAAAAACAAGAACTAAACCAAAAACTAAACAATCAAAATGTTCCAGCAGGAATGTGATCCGAAATTGGGAAGAAATTAACAACCTCTGCAACCAAGACTACAGTTTTCCCTGACGTTAGCATGTAGCAGTGACTGTAACCGAGTCTTTACCGTGAAAAATCATCAATAAAAGCTCCTAAACCAAAAACTGCACAATCGAACATGATCTGAAATCGAAAAGACATTAACACAATTGGCAACCAAGATTAGGCTACACTGCTTTCCCTGATGTTAGCATGTTGCTACATATAGCAGTGTATGTAAACACTGTAATGGAGCAGGTAACTGTATATAGAAATATACAGCTTGAGATGGCAGAAAAAAAAACTGTTGGTGTTCAGAACGTTCTGAAATATGAGGTGTTTCCTCACAGGGATTATTTTTACATACATTTACCACTTTATTTGAAGCTTTGGCCACAACATTATATTAATGACAGAAAATACGGTACATCCTGTACTCTTATGAGCAACACCCTGTTTTTCTTTGACTATAAATTCTCACATTGGAGCTGAGAAATACCAACTGCAACAATCTTCTAGTTTTGGCTGGTGGTAGTTCAGTTTTGCAGTGTTTCAACACTATCGTCTCTGAAATAGCCGCACATGCTGCCACACAGCTGATTTAAATGTTAACCCTCCTGCACGCATCTTAGTCTTCTTTATAGTTTACACTTAATAATTAATTTTCTCCTCATTGAGTTTGTTGGCCTTTTGACCAGCACATTGCACACACATCAGCAAACAGATAAATCATGACACATAGCTTTGAATATAGTATATTCATATTGTTGTTGGCAGTTTCTATTTGTCGTGAGCACTACAAATAGAAACTAATGTACTGCCAACAACAATACTAAATAAATAATTGAGTTCATTTCTGTGCAGTCACACTTTAGTTTGCCTAAAGTCCTTCTAATTTCTATTTCTTGGAGTTACCAGTGCTGCTGCTGTTAGAGGGACATCTTGTCATGGAGCAAAAGATGTGCCCCTTAAAGCAGAACTCTTAAAACAGGAAGTGGCCAATCAGAGTGTACCAATTGCAAATCAAACTGCCCCTCGGGGGATAATAAAGACTATCTAATCTAATCTAATCTAATCTAATCTAATCAACTGCCCACCACATCATGGGGGGATTGGG
The DNA here is from genome assembly GCA_028570985.1 of Heterobranchus longifilis. NCBI lineage: Eukaryota > Metazoa > Chordata > Actinopteri > Siluriformes > Clariidae > Heterobranchus > Heterobranchus longifilis. The sequence goes on along the minus strand of JAOVVB010171064.1, from coordinate 5,548 downwards.
ATTTGTAGTTCAGAGATTTTGTATATATTAGTTTGTTGATGTTTCTGGTTTGGTTAATTGCTGAAATATGTATACTGATAGACTATTATTCAAATTTTTGTTTTATTTGTAGTGTAGGTGATAGTGTTTGTCTTTGTGTTATCCATTTGTTTAAAAAGTGTTTGATCATTAATTCATCATTCATTATCCCTAACCGCTTAAATCCTGTACAGGGTCGCGAGGAGGCTGGAGCCGATCCCAGTTGACATTGGGCGAGAGGCGGGGTACACCCTGGACAGGTCGCCAGACAATCACAGAGACTCACAGAGACAGACGACCATTCACGCTCACATTCACAAGAAAAAAACAAACTAAATTCTGGAGCAGATCCGAATTACGGGGCGGATACACGACTTATTTTGGATTAATTCTTGGGTAAATAAAACCCCTTTAAAAAATAAAAAAAAATCCATCTCATGTCTGCCACATTTTAAATACCAATCCCATCACCAGACCATTGATCGTACCCCACCATCAGGAAAGCAATACGCTGCAGAGAAGCACTACTCTTGAGAAACTACACCATGATGAGGAAAGGCTATTTCCTATGGGGAGTAAATGCACAAGCTACAGAACATTTATGTTAATGGGCATGGATGATAATCCCCATGGGAGATATGACTCAGGGTGCAGTTATGTGTATGAATATGAGATATGGTTTATGCTCAGGTCAAGCTGTACTGAAACGTGGCGGGTGGCAGAAGATGGGAGATAAAAGAGCAACCAGCGTGTGTCTTTAAGTGGTTTATTGATGCCTGTCAATGGGAAACCACAGTGTGGCTAATCACAACCAACACCCTGTCTGTGTGCTAAGTGAACGGGTTAGAGACGGAGGTGTTGGAACCTCTTAACAAATCAATCAACCCGGCTGATCCTCACAGCAATCTAAATGGAAACCAAATTTAAAGTCTATAGGCATGCTGCAGCATTGTGAGGCTGCAATGATCATTGCACATCAGAAAAGCTGTTGGATGAAAACCGGAGAGACAGCTTTGCTATTCTTTGATTGTTACCATCGGTGGAGCTATATAGTTTAAAGTCAAAGGGATTTATTTGATACCACTACCTCCGACCACATTTGTCTCACAATCCAAGTTTCCATCCAAGTGTAACGTACATTTTTAAAACCTTTTTTAGAAAATCTGCAAAAGAAAAACACATGCAAATTAATTTCCATCCACTACTGTTATGCAAATATTAGTAGTGGGGTGCATCGAGATAAACAGCTGGTGGTACAAATTCTCCAGTCAGGTGTCGTTAATTGCAGAAGAAGAAGGTGCCACGAGATGATGAGATTAAAAGAACACCAGTCAAACCTCAAATGATGGAAAACCGTGTGAGAGACGTGATGGAAATAAGGCATTAATGTTTGTTTCATGTGTTAATTTGAGGAAGGTTACAGTCTCCACATCGCTCCACACAGATCTGATGTTTTCGTTTTCAGTGGGAGCTTGAGTGATGTTTGAGTCAAACCACTAACCCTTTTTTTACTTTTGTTTTTCATTGAATAGCTGAGTAAAAACAGATTAGTACTCACATCAAATCCTCAGTGGAGGATCCTCACACTTTTTCTTAGTTGGATAAAAAACAACATTTTCCTATCTGATGCTGCAGAGTTAGCCCAATAATCAAACTGAATTCCACTTCATATTTAATACATAGACAGATAGACAGATACTGACATAGTCTTAAACCAGGATTATACTTTCCAAGTGCGTGAGGGTTTGCGTGATGTAAATTTCATCATCAGAGGGTGTACACGTAGGCTCTGTACGGACATCCACATATCTCAGATTTTTCGTGACTGTGCTGACTTGTACGTGCACGTCACTACCCTACTGCGCTACACTGGAAAACCAAAATTTATGCTGTATTTGACTGTGTGAAGAGATCCGTCACTACCCATATCTCTATAATTCATCTTTCCAACAATATCAAGACAATGTGCAGCAAAAACGCAGATCTTCTAGGCAGGTCTGGAACGCGGACTCCGTGTCTGCAGCTGTCTGTGCACATGCATCTGCTTGGGAGTATATTCAGGGCCTCAAGGTTAGCCGTTTTCTGTTGATCTAACCAATCAACAGCAGGGATGTACCAGACACCTGATGCCAACACCAGACCTACTTGAATCACTGAAAGATTCACTCTATCTACTTGTTAAGTCTTCCAAGTCTGGAAGCATGGGGACATTTACAGGCAGTTAGAGTGAACAACTAACTTAACCTCCATGTCTTTGGACTGTGGGAGGAAACCGGAGAACCCCGAGAAAACCCACAACAACACAGGGAGAACATGCAAACCGTGGTTTGACCCGGAACCCTCTTGCTGTTAATTGACAGTGCTAACCACTGTACCGCCCAGCACCAGACCACCCTACTAGAGTAAGATTCAATCATTGTGGACATAAGCCACATTTTATGGCAATCCATCCATAGTTATCCGATATATCAGATATAGATACATCACTCTGGTGCTGTGTATTAGATCGACTGGCAGACAGTCCTGAGAGCTACGCCTCTACTGGGGCAGAAAATACATCTAGTGAATAAAATATGTGATTTATCTTCCATGCACTTCACTGTACAACTGATTAATCATTTCTCAATGGATCATCAACCTCCATCAGATACATTAGGGCTTTTTAATCAGTCTGTTGAGCAATTACAGCAAAGTTAAACACTAAAACTGTCTAGTGATGATTTAAGTGTTTTAGGGAAGACCTTGCCAGAGAAGACATTTGTTATGTTTGCATGGCTACAAGATAATCACGCCATAAACAATGAGATAACCAACAAGCACAATACAATACTTGGATTGTTGTCCATTAAAATGTAAAGTACCATCCATAAAACTGCATGTACTTATTCTACCCTTGTTTCACAGTACAAACAAAGCACCAACATACACTTAATATGCCTTCAGTTTACATACTTTCAATCTTAAAATACGACTGACAGCATACATGTAAATATATGCAGCAAAACAGCTTGAGTGTGTTGCTTTGCTTCCGTTCAACTTGATATTAGTGACTAAGCTATGGAATATAACCAAATCAGCAAATACATGCTGTGAAGGATTGGGCATCGTGTCAGTTATTGCTAAGTATGCATCCAGGGTGCCATCAAATCCAATCCCCACGCTGATGATGTTTAAACAAATCAGTGACATCCGTCATCTCCAATGAGCGCGTGAGCAGTGAGTCAATACCCTCATTAGCCATTGGAACACATGCTTGCGTAGATAAGAAACTATGTCTGACGGTCCGGCTCTGACAGGCCAGATTATTTTCAAATGTTGAATTGTTTAAGATTGCAGATTGGGAAACATAAAAGTGTGTTTGCCTATTGTGCATAAAATAGGACACTCGAGGAGTAGCAGGACGCAAACTGCTTTGTACAAATTTAGAGGAAATGCAATATTAACCCACTCAGTGTTCAGATTACAAACGTCATGAGGAAAGCAAATGTCCAAGCAAAGAACCTGTAAATGATTTATTGCTCATGATGAATCAGCATTACTTGGGGAGGATGGTAATCTGTGCCAATACTGCTATGAAACCTAACAAATGCTGCAAAGCAGGATTCACATAATTACCCCCTCTCTAATAGAAAACCTCATGGGGAACTGAACATCAATATGTACAGACGTATGAATGAAAAGAGACATCAGGAGAACATTAGGCTATGGTTTGCCACATTTTTGTTTGGCCAGTCAGTTGATTTCTCGTTAATAACCAACTGATTGATTGCCTGAAAGGATTTGAAATAGGCACTTGGGAAGGGCGTAGAATTTATCCTGAGGCTCATTATCCAATCAATGACTACTGTGTGTCTTTTTAAAACAAGAGTGCTTTGGTTCATGATTATACCCAGCTGCTCAACGTGGGATTTCTCTGCAAATGAATTTTGGATGCATTCATTTAAATTACTAACACCTACGTCTGTTTAAAATTCAGTGCTGATTGAGTTGTAGTTTAAATGTGGGTGATCCTGCTGATTAGTTGCAGATAACTCGCATGTGTACAGTGTGTAGGCTGGTGTGTGTTTTAGCCATGCTAGCGACGGGGCTTTAGGACTGGAAATGAGAGTCTGTCGGTCTGTCAGTCCACCACTTTTGTCCAGGTTGAAATATCCCAACAATTATTAAAAAGATTGTCATGAAATTTGGTGAACACATTCATGCATTTGGTAATCCCCTGACTTTTCCTCTAGTGCCACCATGAAGTTCACATTTGTGGTGTTTCAGCAACTATTGGATGGATTGCCATGAAAAAATTGAACCTGCTAGAATTAAGGCATTGCCATCCAGGGGCGCCGCCAGGGATTTTTGGGCGTCATGAAAATATATCACATCAGGCCCCACCACCACAGGCAATGCAAATCCTGTGTCAATCCTAATTGCTGTCACCACACAGAACTCAATCGACCCATTCAAAGCTTTAAATAAGTCTACTTTTGCAGGCTTGCAACTCTCTTGTAGTCCAGTACTTACCATACTATATTTACTGACAGTGAGCTGTGAAAATGTGACACTGTGCAGACGTGCCTGCAACATTCTGCACATAGTGGAATTCACTATTCTTGAAATCATAATTCTCTTAATATTAATAAATAACTTAAAATAAATATACAATAACATTAATTAACATTATCATCTATTAGGGTAGGTCTGGGCAATATAGAGAAAATCAAATATCACAATATTTTTGACCAATTATCTTGATATCAATATTGCGATGATATTGTAGGTTAGGCTTGACTATTGATGCTCTCACAAAATATTTACACAATGATGTTTTTGATAAATAATCATCAGTAATGTGGATATAATGACTAAGAGGGTAAAGGCAAATACTAGAACAGCTACAGTTTGGTAAATTCAGAAAATTACATCACTTTACTGCAATGCAGCTTTTAAAACGAGGAAAGAAAACAACACATGCAATATTATGATATTACCCTCATATCACAATATTGATATATTGCCCAGCTCTATCTACAGAATTATACAACAAACAAGATAATAAAATCAGCAGCAGATGACTGAGCTAAATATACATACAAACTAGAAAGTGTATTGTATCTGCAGAGGGTCCTGGCTCTGTCCAGTGTACACAACAACACATACAATATATCCTATAATATCAAGATTTGGAAATGTACTTTTCGTCCACCTGCCATTGTTGCTGGTGGGTAGGCATAGGACGATATGAAAATGTCATGTCATGGTTGCATGCATGCATAATTTCACTTCACGATATTATCCCGATAATCAACAAAATATGCTTAAAATTCGTAAAGCGGCACTAAAACACACTGGAATCACTTTACCTTACATTTTGCTTTGTTGTGATTTTTTTGTCGAAACTTCACAACTTTGTTCTCATAAAATTGTGAGGTTTTTTTTTTTTTTCAAAACACTACAATTTTTTCTCAAAACATTACAACTTCGTTCTCATAAAATTGTGAGTTTTTTTCTCCAAACATTACAACTTTTTTCTCAGAACATT
>JAOVVB010171055.1:0-11434 GCA_028570985.1 Heterobranchus longifilis | reverse complement strand
TGCAGGAATTATGAAATCATGCAAGCCCCGCATATTTCGCGTATTTTGCACGGAAATCAGTGATTTTTGCGGCGAAATTGCGCCGTCTTTGAAAGAATGCGACCCCCCGCATAATATGCAGGCTTTGGCTGATTATGCATTGAATTATGCGATCGCATAATCACGTTTTTCTGGAGGGACTGATTCACGACGACCTGGCCATATATATATATATATATAATATAATTGGGTATCATCTGCATAACAATGAAAGTTTATGCAGTGTTTGCTAATAATGCTGCCCAAAGGAAGCATGTATAAATTGAAAAGAATTGTCCCAAGCACAGAACCTTGCAGAACGCTGTGACTAACTGTAGCGTGCATGGAGGATTCATCATTAACATGCACAAACTGAGATCGGTCTGATAAGTAGGACTTAAACCATCTTAGTGCGGTTCCTTTAATGCCAATTCAATTTTCCAGTCTACGTATAAGGATGCGATGGTCACTGGTGTCTAGCGCAGCACTCAGCAAATACATGTACACATGGTGCGTACAGGATTGCATTTGCCAGCACCAATGATTAAGGTATTACTTTGTGCTAAGACCATTTTTTCTAAACAAAGTAAAAAAAACAGTAAAAAAAAAGGTAATAATCAAATACAGTTGAAGGAATTGTGTTTTTGCTCAATAGTGTGTATTTGCAACTTGTAGTTGCCCTGTGGGTTGACAGAGATTTTGCTTTCATTTCAACCAGAAGCACCATGACCCCAGTGACTGTCAAGGAAGGTTGAGATCCCTTTTACACGAGCACTGCTATTTGTGGACTTCCTGAGACTTTCCATCCGGCCCGGGTGGAAGCATTAAGAACACGGAGCTCTGTTTTATGTACGCTGCATGATGTTGATTAATGCATTATATACGATGTTTCAGTAACCAAGAATGTGATCTTATGTATCCAAGAAAATGTGATTCATGTACGATTCATACATTTTAAGACTTTGAGTAATCAGTAATGTAATCACTATGACTTGTTAGACTCTGGGGAATAATGAAATAGTGTGTGTATCAGTATATGTTTTTAGTTAAAAGTAAATCATTATAATAGGGAATGTCTGATCCATGTATGCATGATTCATGATGAAGGTATAGTGAGGCTGGGTACTAACAAAAAACACGTGAGGTCATGGGGAGACACACACACACATACAAACTCTTGACTGTGGGTCAGAGTGTATTGTATGTGTGTGAGGAGGGAAGGACGGGTGAAAAGCCAATGGAATAAAAAGGGAGATCACAGATTGATCTACGTTTATCTTCTGCATTCTTCGACAGCAGAGAAACTTGGAAAGGTTGTACTGGCCAGATAAACTCTCTCTCTTTCCCTCTCCCTAAATTCAAATAGTGAATCATCCAGCCTCAGCTCTTAACATTTATTTTTATAGTATTTTCTAACGAATCACATTTACCAATTTTAATTAGCATTATACATCGAATCAACTTTTTTCTAATGTTGACGTAAACTCTTGTATTTTGAAATCAATTTGAGCTGTTTGCTTTGCCCTTGCTCTATTCTTCAATAAATATCTAAACTGCAATGAAAGTACAAATTGTGGACATTAGTTTTATGATACTTTGATGGTAGTAAAATGTTAGGTGAAAGGGTGTTTATCATCTTTAAGGTAAAGGTTACTCTAGCCCAGAGGTTCCCAACCTTTTTCATTAAGGGGCCCCTTTTCTATCACTGAGTAAACTGACGACCCCTAACTAAACCCAGAGATATTCTTGTTGTTAACTATGCGTATCTGAACGCATGATGCTGCCTTGCGTATCCTGTGTACATACTCTTTAATGAACGCAACACGATGTCTACAAGAATGGGAGGTTAAACAGTATATATCTCTCCAGCTTTAGTAACAATGTGTTTTGTTTAGGCGCCTATTAAATTGCGCTGCTGAAAAATCTTGACATCCGTAACTAGCACTACATATTTTAATACCAAGATAATTATTTTCTCTAACAGAAGGTTTAGAGTGTATAAAGTCTTAGAACATTATGATCGAAGTATATGATGACCACACAAATGCTCTATTATATCTAATAAGTTGTTTCAGCAATTTTTGGGTTAATACCATTTGTTACACAGATTTGGTGCACAATTTAACAATTTTTGACCACTCGAGAATTGATAAAAATGATCAGAAAATCCTCCAAAATACCACATTAAAACACATGCTGTGATTTGGTATAAAAAACTTTTGACATTTGGAGATTTCTGTCAGAATCACATTTTTCAGCGATTGGATGGTGAGCACTCCATTATTGTGAATATACATAGGTTCTGCATGAGATTATCATAATGTGTGTATGTCTGTAAAGGGGAGACATGTGGGTACCAATAGAACACATTTTCATTCAGATATCTTGAGGTCAGAGGTCAAGGGACCCCTTTGAAAATGGCCATGACAGTTTCCCTGGCCAACATGTAGCCTGACTTGGAGTGTTATTTAACCCACTTCTCGACAAGCTATCACAACATGGTACCAACGGATTCCTTAAATCTTCTAGTTTCAAATGATACCAATATGTTTACTCTAGCTCCAATATGGCGCTCCTGCATGTCTCAAAGGGTTAACGTCGATTGGAAAAATGGGAATTAATTAGTGCATGATAACAGTATTAACTCTGATTTTGTACTAAAGGAATTAGTGTAAACGGAAAAGTACAGTATCTTATTATTTGATTATTTAAATACCAGCATTTATTTCAGAACTAAAGGAAAAATGTATTTGCTTCAATAAATAAATGAAAGAACTGCAGCGTCATAATGTCGGAGGCTAACCTTTAAATACAAGGCTGATTTGACTCTAATGGAAATGGAAATATTGGATAAAACCCAGCTATATATCCTTAAAGCTAAATAGGACACTATAATTAAAGATCACATTTTGAAACTAAAACTGACAGCGCTGCTTCACTTTTCAAGAAACCTGGAGGATGAAGCCTTTTTTGGACAAAAACAAAGACGAGACGTCTTGTCCCTGACCTTGATATGTTTGTATGGAGGAGGCTTCCTGTCGTTCTTCCTGTCCTCCTGCAGCTGCCTTAGCTCCTTCTCCGCCTGCAGCTCACGAAATCGAACAGCCGCCTCCTCCAAAGCTGAGCAGGGAGATCAAGAGTCAGACATTATCATAGCAGATTAAAAAAAAAACGAAAGACACAACCACAACATAACAAAAACACTACACTAATAGACAAAATTAATTCAAATTAAAAACTCCAAATGACGACTTTCACTTTCAAAACCTGTTGAAAGACACAGAAAAGGTGCCCTGTAAGATTCCCCTATGGTCGATAAAACAGTGCCCTCTAGGGCAGTGGCTCCCAACCTTTTTCCTTAAGGGACCCCTTTTCTATCAGTGAGTAAACTGACGACCCCTGACTAGCCTAAAGCCTGAGATATTCTTGCTTTTAACTACACGAATGCATGGAGCTGCCTAGCATATCCTGCATCCGTTTTGTCTGTTCATACTCAGAAATTAACGTGACGCGATGTCTACGTGAACGGGTGGTTAAACAGCAAGTATATCTCCAGCTTTAGTAAGATATTTTCTGGATATTTAATACTATATTCAATGCAGAACAATAACAGTACAGAACAACTGATAAACTGTACAATTAACACAAATAGTGAACACAACAACTGCAGGAAGTTTGTGTAAAACGAAAACGATCTGGATTATTTCCTATCAATATTGCACCAGAGTTTTCTTCTTATTTTTAGGAACTTTCGATACAATTCTCTGTATTATGTTTTTTTTTATTTTAATTTTTTAAAATCATACATACTTAATAGTGCCTTTATCCAGTGAGTTTTTTTCTAAGTTTAATAATAACCCAAACTTTAAAAATAACAATTTAATTTATTTTTCTTCACAGAAATGAGACATCGGCCAACTGTATATATATTTTTTAAAGTTGTCTTACACCCCTTAAAATCAAGAAGTCCTCGCGACCCCCTGTGAAGGTTTGGCGACCCCTAGTGGGTGTCGAGACCCCCAGGTTGGGAACCACTGCTCTAGGGTGCTCTTCCAGTGGAGGAAATGCGATGCAGTGTCATATCAGCTGCCCTACATGCTACCAAACTTTTTGAATGCTGGTCCCCTTTCTTATTTTTTTTCGCCCCTGCCCCTCGGACTGTCTGAGACCGCCACTGCTGGATACCTTTCTTGTAGGTGGCATCAACGCCTTTCCCCATCTTCTCTTTGCTGTTGGCGTCCACATCCATATAAGGGAAGACCCTGGCCTGGTAGGTCCACAGGTAGTCGTTGGAGCCGAAGAAATGGACGGGAAACTCCCCGATGTCGTGCCTCATCCGCTGGATGTTCTCTGGGATCGTTTTGGGATGACTGACCTCTGCTGGCCACCACCTTTGTGGAGCAGGAGAAAAAAACACATAAGTTTGAAAAGTCTGCTTTTTTTTCTTTTTCTTTTTTTTTTTGAAAGGGACAGAGCTGTTTCTTTTGGAGCTAATATAATATAATATAATATAATATAATATAATAGCATAATGACAAAGGTTTGTTTTGTTTGCACATATATTGCAGTATTCTTAAAAAGCTATGACATAAAGTGATGCCTTGATTTTGTGTAACAACAAGAATGATGAGATAAAGTAATTTAATATTAATAAAGAAGAGTGTTAACAGAGACCAAAGAGAGTGTTTTGTTAAACTCCAATACAGTAATCAATATCAATCTGTTGGAAATGTCTGAAATACACAGGTACTTTGATACACAGCATTTGGGAATGCCCAATTATCAAGAAATATTTTGGAATATTTGAGCGATTGGTTAGGAAGGAATTTACCGTTATCTCCAAGATTATATTGATTAGGGAAGATCCCAAATACACAGCATATCAAGGGGAGAATGTCAGTAATCAGTGCATATCAAACATGTCTTTTGATCAACTACTCCACACATCTTCTTCTGCACATCAACAGTCGTGTTGGTGACTGAAGCATTGAAAACAGTTTGCACAGCTACATGAAAAAATGCACTTCAAACTTCTCGCACCACTTATAACTCCGTTCCCACCCTTCACCCGGTGTCTCCATCCTAAACACCAGGTAACCGGGGTAACGGCTGCATGCATCACTTTTTTTTTTAAAGAGCTTTAAAGAGTCTGGAGCTGCACATTTTAAATTATACTACAGGTATATGTCTGGCTGTGATGAGCAACATAATGGAGATGCATATTGTTTGGGTTCAAAACTAAAGTTTAAAAATAATATCCGGCCCAAGTCCCAGACAACAATAAGTTTCCTCTGAGGAAAACTCGACAGGATTCCTGAACTGTCAGTGCGTCATGACGGGGAGAGCTCTGTGATTAAAAGGGGTGAAAATACTGATAATAATGCGTTCTTGTGTGCTACAGGTGCGCCAAGGGAGCCTGCCCACGAGATTACCAGAAGTCAGTTTGGCATGCTCCTGATGCACTTGACAGTGATCTGGTGGCAGCTCGGGTATTTTCCCTGGTATTATCCCTCATCATTTAAATTTAACATGAAGAAAAACATAACCCTGCGGCATCAGTGGTCACCATGCTAACAAACTCAAAATGATGCAGATACTATTTTTCCCATCTTAGTTTTACATTTGCCAATCAGCACTAATTACAAAGTACTGCTGATGCTTCTGGAAAAGTCATTAGTTTTGCAGGAATTTCATTACAATATTGGACAGATTAAAATGTTAACCTGACGACGGTGTTAGATGAAAAGTCAATCACCAAAAATGACAATTAATTCTGAGGGGAACGTGAATGTCTAAACCAAACGTCACTCTCATGGTGGCGCTACAGGAAACGCCAGGGCACAGGTCGATAAAAGAATCCCTTCAAAAAACATCTTCTTGTAACTTGAAAATAATTTAGAGAAATAGAAAAACGGACCTGTACCGGCCAACCTTCACCCAGAGGATGTCCTTATAGCGAGGTTTCTTCCCGGCCTTGCAGTCGTTGCAGTACCAGCTGCCTTTAGGCATCTCCATGTTCAGACACTCCCGGTGGAACGCAGCAGGACAGGACTCGCAGCACAGCAGACTGCCCCCTGGAGGACGGGAGGAGGAACTGCATCGTTTTAAACGTGTATGTTATGTATGTGAAGGCTGGCTAAAGCTACATTAAAGTTACCACTGTTTTCTGTAATAGCTGCGTGGAGCATTTTAGCCTCATTTAGCTCATTGTTCAGTCAATAAAGTGACATACTTAGCAGCTAAAGAGACAAATGTTTCCCTCGGGAGCTGGTGGAGACCAAAAACAGAGCTAAAAAGAGAGTGACTGTTGGACAGAAACACGACTCCAAATGAATCAATTACTGTAGCTTTAAGGAGTAACTTGACACTAAAACCCTTTTTTATGAGTTTATAAATCATACGTATGGTCACTTTATTTCACTATCAATTGATTCTGGTCCCAGTCTATAGTGTTCGTTACAACAGAAGTTATTTACGTTTTTCCACCACAAATAATACAACTGTGAAAGAAGCCAAAAAATACTGGCCGTTAAATCACTTGTACTCATGTTATTTTTGAGTTTTTCTCACCAGGTAAGTTTCATATGAACAGTGTGCCAGATTGTTTGGTTCTTTCAGTCAGACTTCATGGCGTGCAAGAACTTTGTATAAAGTTTTGGGGGTAGAGTGAGATTTGACAATAAAGGAAAAGTTTGACATTTTGGGGAAATATGTTTATTAACTTTCTTGTTGAGAGTTAGATGATAAGATTGATACCACTCTCATGACTGTAAAAGTACGAAGCTACAGCCGGTTAGCTTAGCTTTGCACAAAGACTAAAAACAGGTGGAGACAGTTAGCCAGTAACAAAATCCTACCAGCACCTCTAAATCTCACTGATAAACACGATATATCTCAAGTGAAATCACTGTTTTACAAGGGTTATGTGCTGAATAATTTCTTGGTCTGGACTCTCCACTTTCAGGCAACTTGTTCCTGCTACTGCTAAGCTAAGTTAGCCAGCGGAAAGCGAAAAAGTATATTCCCCAAAATGTCGAACTTTTCCATTAAAGGAGACATATTATGCATTTCCTTATTTTCTATCATATATAGTGATTGTGTTTTAGTGACAGTGATGAAGGTGTAATATTTAATTTAATAGTGTAAAACTAAAGTCTAACTTCTTACCTTTCTAACCAAATATCACTTTAATCATTTACTTTAGCTTTGTCTTTACCAGAGTTGGCAAAAGTCTTAAAGAGACAGGGTGAATACAGGTGCAGCAGCCATGGGCAGTCTGAGGAAAATAATGTGTTTTTGAACATTAAAGCATGTAAAAATGTTCTAGTACAAACCCAAAATACAAGCATGGACCTGAAAATGAGCAGAATAGGTCTCCTTTAAACTACTGGCTTTGGGCCAGATTCAGGTTTTAATGAACCGGAGTCGGGCTGAAATGACTCCACATGTTCCTAAATGCGTACCTTCAGTGCAGACGAAGCACCAGCTGACGTTGACGTGTTCGTGGTTCTTGACGCCGCGGCGGGGGCTGAAGTGGTTGGGACAGATGATGCTGTTGTTGGAGAGGATGACGGTGCCTGCTGCCATGCACAGGTCTGTAGCATGATAGGCTACCGGGCAGCGCACACACCTGACCAGACGACCTACAGACCAACAACCGACAGTCAGAGCATGGAAGGTGCACCACAGGTAATTACAGTAAATCATGGGAGCATCCTCTGGCTTACCTTTAGAGATGGACGAGCTGTTGGGGTTGGTGATGAAGCAGGTGAGACAGACGTGGATGGAGCAGCGGAAGCCTCGGTTCACAGGTGCAGTCGGGGCGAAGCTGGCGATACACTCGCCGTGATAAAACTTCCCACACACGGGAATCATACAGCGGCGCACGTCCTCACTGCGCTTTTTACATACAAAGCACGTGTGGACACCTGGGGAGCAAAAAAAAGTCTAAATCATCACCTTTTGTACGTTCAGTGGTGCATGTTAATGTCATGTTGAATAATGGCCAGAAAAGTGTTGTTGCAGAACATTATGATGTCACAGAGAAGTTGACCTTTGACCCTTTGAATATAAAATGTCATCACTTCATCATTTTATCCTTTTTAGACATTTGTGTGAAACATAATTAGCAAGTTAATTCTTCAGTTATGGCCAAAAAATGTGTTATGTGAGGTCACTGTGACCTTTGACCTTTAACCACCAAAATCAAAATTGGATTTATGTGGACCTTTGTGCCAAATTAGAAGAAATTCCCTCAAGGCGTTTATGAGATACCACATTCATGAGAATGGGACAGACATAATGAACAAACCAAAAACATTATGCCGCCGGCCATGGCTATCGCCGGCGCGGAGGCATAAAAATAAATACTTAGATTTTTAAAAAGGAAAATTGTGATTTGTACTCCATCAGGTTAAGTTAATGTACTAAGTTAATGTAGGGGGTTTGTTTACAATCAGATGGATGCTGGGAGGTGCTGCTGCCGCTCTCTGATTGGCTGGTTTTCCCCTGGACTATTTTTTTTACTTATATATGGGACAGATTCTGTTTGCCTGTGCGATAGGGCTGGCTGATAATTCAATATGTGTGTTAATTAAATATCGGTCGGACTGATCGGTAGGCTGTTTTTGACCGGCGGCCGATTAATCGGTGTATCTCTAGAATTTTTTTTTTTTCACTATGATTCATTTGAAACTTATGTTCATTTTGCACTGAATTTCTTAATTGTGGAGATATGAAATGACCTATATTGGGATAGAAGATTTTGGCCATCCCTACTGTGTGATATTTGACCTGATAAAAGTCATAAATAAAGTACACACACATTTTTTGGCCCTATTGACACTTGCCATTAATAAGCTTAATGTATCCATTTATTTCAGTCAGTTGGAATACTTTTACACAGCAGATCTTTTTTACCTGATTTGCACTCCGGACAGACAAACTTCCCTTTGGGGGCCTCGGCCAGAGAGATGCAGGGCAGGTGGAAGGCTCCACAGCACTGGCCCTCACAGAGCAGCAGCTCCCCCGTCTTCTCACACACCTAAGACAAGAAAACACAAGCTACTTTAAAAGACCCGATATAATAAGAGTGAGTCAAAGTAGCTCTGAAGGTAGTCAAGTGTATTGGATTTCTATTTCCCATGTAGTGTGATGGGTAAAGCATGGTATTATTGCTGGGGATCCACAGACTAATACAATACGTACTCAGGGTCACTCTCATGTTCCATCTTTACTTCTAAACATACAGGTGGGCATTTAACAATTTTTGACCATTTGAGAATTGATAAAAATGGTCAAATATTCCTCCTGAATACCACATTAAGACACCAAGACCCGGAGGAACACCATAGAAAAATCCATGCTGTGATTTAGTATCAAAAACTTTTGACATTTGGAGATTTATGCAAGAATTGTACTTTTTCTGCGATTGGATGGCGAGCACTTCTGTTCTGGAAATTGCTCGGAAACTCCCTTATTGTGAATATACCTAGGAAAGCTTCACATCCTCTTAGGCCTAGGTCTCTAGTTTGTGTTTGTAAAGTTTCATGAAGCTGTGATTATCCTAGAGGTCACAACAGGTCATTGTATACAGTGAGGTCAAGTTTGAAATGGCTACTATGGGGACTAACATCATCACGCATGAATACAATTGGGCTCATTGAATCCACAAGAGTCTCATCTTTCCAGTGATACCCAATTTATGTTATTCAAGACTGTTTATGGACCCCAGTACACAGAAATATTCAAGTACCCCATTTTAGAATAGGAGAGAATAACACATTTATACAAAATACGGCATGGGATTATCATAAAGTGAGCATTTCTGTAAAGGGGAGACTCGTGGGTATCCATAGAACCCATTTTCATTCAGATATCTTGAGGTCAGAGGTCAAGGGACTCCTTTGAAAGTTTTTCCCTTGTCGAAATGTAGCCTAACTTTGGAGCATTATTTAGCCACCGACAAGCTAGCATGGCATGGCTGGTACCGATGGATGCCTTAGGTGGTCTAGTTTCCTATGATGCCATCACCCTAGCTTTAATACTGAGCCACCTACAGCCTCTGAAAGACAAAAAGTCAGCCGTGGACGTCGATGTCCTCAAGGAGTGGAAGAGGTTAATGACAACAGTGTCACCAGCGGTTCAGTCTCATCCTAAAGATAAATTCCTGCTAAAATAAGTCTAGTAATGTCCTCCAGAAAATAAGGTCAGGAAAAAGTGAAAAAGACGCTGCTCTAAAGTCTTGTTTCCATCAGTAAATTGGGCCTCGGGGGAGCGGAGCTCACCTGACAGATGTTCTCCTTCATGGAGGCAGGACCTCCTCGGTCCCCTATGATCTTCCTCAAGGGTAAAAGTGGATCGTCACACAGCAACAAGTCGTCCTTCATGGAGGAGAAGCTGTGATCCAAGCTGGACTGCTCACCCTAAAGAGACAAAGGACAAATTCATACAACGATAAAGTCCGGATCTGACTCGACCCAATCAATTAAAAAAACATTTTAACTGTAGTGTTTATGCTGAGTGGTGGGGAAATGATCTGAAGAGCTGATTCATTACTCAGGGTTCCCACACCTTCTTAAACATCAAGTTCAAGGACTTTTCAGGCCCAAATTCCCTCAAATTCAAGGACCCAACATGGTTTGAGACACAGACCAAGGTTAATTAATGTTACAACACTGAGAATTAATGAGAACTCGCAGGCTGCTGCGTGAAACAATGACGCAACTGCGGGAGACACACATGCAGACAGCGGAATGTAGCCTATTTACTAACTAAATATCAAAATAACTTACATTTCTATTCTTGCACAAAATATATAAATTCAAGCACTTTCAATGGCCCATGTCTATTTATGTCTATTTTCAAAAACCTTCAAGGCCTAGGGATGCACCGATCCGATATTGATAACAGATATTGGGCCGATACTGACTGAAATAGCTGGATCGGGTATCGTGACAATGGGGGCGATCTATTCAATTCACTTCTATGTTTACGTCTGATGACGTGTGTGCGTACTACGTCACGCGTCAGCAGCACGCTGGTGGCAGACCGCATGGCTGGGTGATAAACAAATGGCTGCCATGTGCCGATATTTCTTCTGAGACATCTAAGTAACGAAATCTCCCGTTTTGGGCTAAAATAACAGAAGTCTTGGTGAAATATTATGACAAGAACATAGATTTATGTCACTATGACGGTAAAATGTGAAGTTTGATCGCTCGTTTCACTGCAAATAGTGACAGATGTGTTGTGGATGCGAGGGGTGTTCGGGTGTCATCAGAAAGGTGGGAATTTGTAGTTTCTGCCTTTCTGGCGATACCCTGCATGTCTATATAGACAGAGAAAATGATCACAGAGCTTTTGATCACAACTTGTCGAAGTTTATATTTGTACGACTTAATTGTTAAAATGCTTT
>JAOVVB010171044.1:0-11435 GCA_028570985.1 Heterobranchus longifilis | reverse complement strand
GATGATAAAACAAAACAAACAAAACAAAACATATAAAACAAAAAGACGGGAACAATGACAAATAGGTGGGGGCAGGATGTTGGTTTAGACATACAGGTATGTGTGTGTGTGTGTGACTTTTATACTCTGCGTTACATGACTTCCTGCTTTGCTCCCGTCAAAATGACGACGGCCACAAGAGGGCGCCGCCTCACAAGAAGTGTAAAGATGTGCGTCTGCAGTTTCTCTGCAGATCTTCACTGTGGGACGAACAAAGACAGAAACGAGTGATCTTAAGTAGCTACAGATGCTTTCAGCCACTGCAATCATCTGGATGCCCGTGGTTTTGTAGCATCACTTGATATTCTGAGCTTCTAACACACACACACACACACACACACACACACACACACACACGCAAGAGAAGACCCATCCAGCCATCATACCTCCACAATACCCTCCTCATTGAAAAGCACCTTGGGATAATGATGGAGGTGCTCCTAAGTGGCTCGGTGGTCAAGAGGAAGCGGGGCTTATCGCGGTTGCCGTGGCAACCGGTGGAGGAGAACATCAGACAGACGCAGATGTCTTGTCTCTCTCTCTGTGTGCTCGCCCGGCCTCGTTAGGAAACAATCTGCAGCGGTTTTCATTTGAGAGAAAAAAAAAAAAAAACCCCACAGCGAGGAACAGTGTGTCTGAGCTGATGATGGAGAAGAATATTTCTGCATCGGCTCGCGCTGAAGCAATTATTGGCAATTTCATCATCTATGAATTCATGAACTGTACTGAAATCCATTTGTCCCGCTGCCACAGAGGAGACAGAATGGGCTTTAATTGCCGTCCTGCGTCACGGAAATGAGCCTCATTCCTGTTCCGGGCGTAAAGGTGGGGAGGCTTCAGCGGAAAATAACTCCGAGTTCATTCTGCTTTATTATTTCAATTTGTGAGCACGGCTGAAAACATTTTAGCCAGAGATGGTCAGGCAGAGACACAGGCACCCGGTCCATTAGAGAACATGAGGACACTTTGTCCAGATACACACACACACACACACACACACACCCACACACACACACACACAGGCTGTAAATCAGTAAAATCTGACAGTCTCTCACATTACAGAAGCCAGAGATGCTCTAACTGTGACATATTTCAGAATAAAAGTGAAGAGAATAATTGGGAGAGGAATTTAATGAAACTGTTAAAGGATCTTATCGCTGCACAGACCTGGTGAGCGCCGTGTTTCTGATCCACACACACCGTCGATTCTGGAGATTAAAACATGGAATTATCATCAACATAAAGAGGATTCTGACCGGATATTTATAATGTCTGCGTTGTGTATCTGACCAACTAAAAAACCAAAACTTATTGGTTGAGTCTTCGAAACCCTGAGTGCTCGTGTTTATTACATATTTCTGCAAATGGCAGCAACAGTAGAGTGAAGATTTGTGAAATATTGAGCTTATGGCAAATTAATTATCATTAAGGTAGAGTTAGGCAACAATGATGATGTAATATTAATTATTATTTATATTGTGGAGTTAATTACACCACCTGTCTTTGGATTTCTTCTCACTTGCACATTTACTTTTGCTTTGCTTGTTTTTGGTTTTATTTTTGTTTTGTGTATATTTTAGTTTAGTTTTGTTGTTTCTTGTTACGATTCTGATTCTGATGTTTGGGAAACAACATGAAGAACAAGAAGACAAAGTTAACTGCAGGTCTGAGACAGATGTAAGTTGATGTAAGACACACACACACACACACACACACTCATCACTTAGGATAAAAGACACACTTCTTCTAACCTCTAGGATCTGCAGGCAGCAGGACACGCTGCTCTCTGTATGTCTGAGCGTGTTTTGGTGAACAGTCTCTCCCATCGTCTATCTGACCACGATTTAGCTTTTTATTTGCTTTTTGTAATTATTTATCTGCTTTAATATGCAGATATCTGTTTGCCTGGACTGTAAACAATAATGACACGGAAGAGAAAGTCTTGGCCTGAAATATTATCCGTCCCCCCCCCCTCAGAGTCTGTTTTCGTTTCGGTTTGTTTGTTGGTTTGTTGGTTTGTCAGCTTGATTACAGAAAAACTACTGGCCTGATTTTCATGACACTTGGTGGAACGTTGTAACACGGGCCAAGGAAAAAAAACGTGTTAGATTTTGGAGGCGATCCAAATCACGGACACGGACACGCAAACGGATACACAAATGATTTATTTTAACATTGCGAGACGGTGGAGGTCTGCGCTCTCAGAGAGCATTTCTACTTTGTTTTATTTGCTCTAAAATTCACGCATTTCCCATAAACGGATGAAAAAAAAAAAATGTGTGCGTGCAGAGTGCAGCTGCCACACGACAATGTGAGAACAGACACACAGCCAGGACACTGTCAGGAGTGTGTGTTTGGAAATATAAGAGACTGATTTTGAAGTATTCCAAAAATAATTTAAAGTATTTGTAATACTAATCTACTGGAATTTGTTACACATGACATTTTAGAGCATGCATTTAGTAATCTGTAGTGGAATACATTTAAAAAGTAACACTGACCACATATCTTTGTGTGACCGGCGATGCACAAATAAGAATAATAACTCCTATAAAATGAATAATTGAAGCTATTTATGACTATATGTTGTTGTATGTTGTATGTCCCTGGTATGTGTTGTATGATGGTTTCTCTCGGGATACTTGTGAGGATAAATGCCGGATGCTGAATAAGAATAAATCAAGACGTCAGAATATAAATTCGTAAGTGTTCACGGAGGAGGCGGGGGGGGGGGGGCAGTGACGGAGGCCATTAAGCAGCGATGTGGAAGTGATTATCCTTAAGACAATCCGACTGTCAGACCGAGGTTTGATTTTAAAACCGGCCTGACCTGCTCTGTAAAGCGGCGCCGGCGTCGCTTCTTTGTGATCGTCATCACTATTGTATCATCACCTCCTGACAGGCTCTGATCTGAGAGCAGCCTGCGTCTGTCATCTTAAAGAATGAAAAGGAAGGAAAAAAAACATCGCTCTCGCTCCTCTAATGGGCTCAGATGACGGTTCACCTTTTGAGCTTAACGCAGCCTGAGAGCAGCAGGTACATTTCTCTCTCTCCTCTCTCTCTCCTCTCTCTCTCCGTCTGACGAGCCCGCCAGCTGATAATGGCTTCTCCCATCGAGGATTCATCCCTCGTTCTATAACTTTCCCCCTAAATGCAAATACACTCCGTCACATCTTTTTGACTCCCCCTCCTCTCTCCATCTCTCTCTACTCCTCCTTTTTTTTTTCCCCCTGTAGAAGCATAGCAGAGGATTAGCAGCCATGCGTGACTGATGGGGAGAAGATACGCCATCAGAATAAGTTAGAAGATCTCTCCTCCTCCTCCTCCTCTCTCCTCTCGGTTTCTTTGTGCATGAAAGAAAGAGAGAGGAAACGAGGGAGAGGGGGAGACGCTCTCTCTCTCTGAAGTGTCATCCTCTCCGCTCGTCTTATGAAACAGGAATAAGTGGCTGGTTGAAGTGGAAGGAGACTCTGTTGGGGTGAATCTAATCCGATGCATGTTTCTGTGGCTGGATGTGACGCCACATCACCTGCACCGCAGCCCGAGGCCCTCATTACTGTCACCATCTGACTCGCTCCCACTCTCTCTCTCTCTCTCTCTCTCTGTGTGTGCGTGTGTGTGTGTGTGTGTGCGGTTTTATGCCAACATGTGGAAATGAAATGGTTATAAATTCCTCCAACACCTGTGCTCACAAAGTACGTGTCGATCTGAACGCTACACAGGCATTTAAGCAAATGTCCAAAAAAAGAGGCGAAAGGAGAAAAAAAAGTCTGTTTTTGTGTTTGTCAGTGAGTCAGTTGTGTCGGGACACTTGTGGCTGAATGTCGACACTCATCTGTATTCCAGCACCGCAGAACCAAATCACACAGAATTGCCTAAATGTGTGTGATTTGGTTAAAGAGGTAGTTCAGAGATACAGTCGTTTTGGAGAATCAGAAACTGATAAATACCTCAGGACAGAGTTCTGATGTATTTGATGCAGTCAGACAGCAGTGTCAGAGTGGAAACAACATAATCACGATCCCATAGACATCCTGGAAGTGAGCAAGGGTGAAGGGACGCCTTTTTCCAAGCTTTGTCTGAACGGAAACCCGAGACTGAAAAACGACACTATTGGTCATTTGTTTAAGCAGCAATTACGACCCGTACTGACGTTTTATTATGAGGCGGCGCCCTCTAGTGGACGCAGTAATTATGACGGGAGCAAAGCAGGAAGTCATGTAACGTAGTGTTAAGAGCGAGAAAGACCGTTTAGGTTCAAACAAACGCAGGACTTTCACCCAGGAGACCGATGTTTGTGAAAATAACGTTATTTTTAACTTAACGTAATAACCGGAACTACGTCACTTTCCATGTCACGTGTGTGATTACGTCATTTACATACACACAGAAGTAAGATAACATGATAAATATACTGACTTTAATCCAAACCACGACCATTTAGTTATGAGGACAGAAAACACTAATATCAGTCGTATTTACTGACAGCTGCCACTAGGGGGGGTCATTTAGTAAAACGCTCCGATGGGTCGGATTAGAGGAACATTTTACTGACAAGAACATACAAAAAGCCGGAGATATACCTGCTTTTAAATACAAATGCATAACGCTCCCTCGCATAATCTGCGTCTGTTTTGTCCGTTCATTGTGTACGTAAATTCAGACACAAACGGATGGTCAGACAGCAGGTATGTTTCCAGCTGCAGAATTTCAGAGAGAGAGGAAATATATTTGATAATTAATTATATGCCAATATTAAATCTCGTCTATGCTTTGAAGACACAAAGATTGCATCACCAATGAATACTAGATTAAAAAAACCACATTTGTCTGATGTCATGTGACTGTGGGTGTAAACCACGTCCACTTCCTGTCTTCTCTGTGGAAGCGGAGACGGATCATGTTGATAACGTCGCCTCTGCACACTTCTTCTCATGACAGCAGCTGAAGTGTGCCGCCACTTTAAAGGCGCTGCCAGCTCTGAGTGGATCGCGGCGTCGCTGGCCGGGGTTTGGCGACCGAAGCGCCGACACCCCGGGAGAAATCAGTGGCTGGAAGCGGCCCCTGTAATTACCCGGCGCTCCGCTGCGCGCTGATTGATGCCTCTTGATGAAGTAGTTCAGTGATTGAAGAGTAACGACGCACCGGGAAAATCTATAAGAGGCCTTTAACTGCTACTGGAGAGCAGCGCCCGGATTGGCCGTCCTCCATTCTGCTGGTTAATCAGACGGCGGTTTGGCCCCGTCACGCGGCAGGCGAACGATCATCCTGGCTCATCAATCAGATCGATCAATCACCTGATAGAAGGAGCACAAACAGGCCTCACCTGCTGCGATTTCACTCTCATCTCCCTCTCCGCTCTCTGATGAATTTATTCCGCGCCGTTAATGCCAGAGTGCTGCTGCTTTTCGACTTTCATGTTTCCCCGGCTCTGTGTGGGAAAGTGCAGTTTTATACAGAGGGCTGAGGGTTGCTTTTACACAGAGCTCAGGGTCAAAACAAGCGAGAAACAGCATTATAATCGCCTTCCTGGTGTCACAGCAGCGCCGCCGGCTTCCAGAAAATACGGAGGAAAAAAAGAAGAAATGCAGATTGATGGTAAACAGGATTTGTCAACAAACTGTAGAACTCTGACAACTGCATCTGCTATTTGCTTTTAGACAAATGTATTCATTGTGCGCACACACACACACACACCCACACACACTTACATAAATATATGTTGAGATTCACTCTGTTTGCAGTAACAGAAAACTATTTCATGTGGTTCAATTTCAAACAGAAACACAAACATTCTCAGACATTTGAACTTGTAACAAACCTGTTGACGAGGACCCCGTGTTTGTGACCAAAGATGACATACCCGAAATAAAATGGCTACTATTCTTGAAACCTATGGATTGATAATGTCACTAATATGTTTTATTGCCACTGTACAGCACTTCTGTTGTTTTTAAATGTGCTCTATAAATAAAATCAACTTGAAACTGAAACCAGTCTCAGTTGTACCAAAATGAAACCTTTTCCTCGCTTATTTTTTTGTTCTTTTTAATCAGATGTGTGACTGCAGGTGTGCCTGGTCAGCTGGGAAACACAATGGAGCCACAGCCACAAGGGTGGACTAATACTGTTCAAAGTTTGCTGAAGAAAGCACTAAAATTGAGTATTTTGCGTTGCTTTTCTAAGGCTATGTCCAGGCGGACACCAAAATGGCCATTTGGAGACTCCAGAATGACACTTAGTAACCAAATGATATCATGGGTCTTTAGAGCTGCAGAATACAGATACTTTTAAACAAAACTACTCAGAAAAAACAATATAGCTACATTATAGCCAGTATAAAATGTAATGAGATGCCATCTCTCCTCAACAGTGCTGATGGTCAAAGTTCCTCTCTCTCTTCCTTTACCGCCTCGGAAAACAGGAAGTGGGGGGGCGGGACTGTGATGGTACAAGTAAGGGGAGGAGATGAAGGAGTGGGTCACCAAAATCCTCCTTTGGAGAGTAAAGTTCATGGAAACCTGGTCTGTTCCATCCTGGACGCAGTATCTTTTTCTGATGGTTTTCTTTGTATGTTTCAGTTGCATCCACTGATACAGGATGTGAACACATTTTTGAACAGTCCAAAACCTCTTTTATCCAATCAAAAGGCTGTTGGTTTACAGCAGAGATCATCAACTGTCGGCCCCCGGGTCAAATACGGCCCGCCAAAGCTTCCTGTCCGGGACCACCAGCGATCTCTGCTGACATTTCCGTCTTTAAGAGACTGTAGCGGACTCCATTGTTATGTTATGCTAGCTTGTTATGATAAATAATTCTCCAAAGTTAGACAAAATTTAAATTTTGCCGAGGGAAAAACTGGCATGGCCATTTTGAAAGGGGTCCGTTGACCTCTGACCTCCAGATATCTGAATGAAAATAGGTTCTATGGGTACCCACGAGTCTCCCCTTTACAGACACACACACTTTATGAAAATCTCATGCAGTTTGGGTCAAAAACCTGCAGTATAAATATGTTATTTTCTCCTATTCTAAAATGATGTATTTGAATATTTCTGCATACTGGGTCCATAAACAGACTCTTGTCTTCAATGAGTCCAGTTGCATTCATGTGTGATGATGTCAGTCCCCATAGGAGACATTTTGTGTCAAACATTTTGTAAGAAAGTGAACATATTCAACAATAACAAGCTAATTATGGAGATATAGAGATACAGATATACAGATATATCGTCTGCATAGAAACATTCTGGCCCTTGATGTAGTCGATGACCCCTGGTCTACAGTAACCCCTCTCTGCATGATAGTACATAGTTGTCCTCATGTTTCAGATTCAGGAAGCTGAAACAACATGAAGCAGCTCAGGTTGTGGAAACATCTGGTCTCACCTCCGTCAGATTTCGCAGGTAGCTCCGGGAGAGTTTAGCGTCTGTGCTGAGCGTCACCGCGGCCTCCCGCCGTCTCTCAGCCTCCACTTCCTTAATCAACATGGCAGCCGTGTTTCTGCCTCCCCCCCCCCCCCCCCCCCCCCTCCTTGTCATTATCACATGCACGACTGCCATGACAGGTAGGTATTTGCACGAGATTAGGGCTGTAATATTTTGGCATTAAGGTGAATTAATACAGAAATGAATATGGAAAATGCGGGTAATTACCAACTCTGAGGCGCTCTGAGACATTTTAGGGACATGTCAAAGGATTTTCTCTTCCGGCTGTCTTCTTTACCCTCCTCTCAAACTCAGCCATGTTTTTTTCTCCCCTGCTGTTTTCTTCTTCTTCTCTGTTAATAGCCGAGCGACCCCCGAGCTCGCAGATAGCGAGCGTACGACTGGTTGAAAGCATTGATTATCACGGAGCAGTCCTTGATGGAGCTGTTTGGCTTGATGCGTGTAATTGTGGTGTAATTAAACATTGACACGGGGGCTTTAACGGAGGCCTGTCAAACTCTCTGACCTTCTCCGCCGCTCGGAGAGGTGAGCGCGCCATTTATTCCTGCTGGAGGGAGACAAAAGAGGAAATGAGTTCAGTCTGTGTGATGGTGGTGCTCATGTATCGTCTCTGATTCATGTGCTATCAAGCTACACACACTCGTCTTTCACACGCAAACCATTTCAGGTCACTGCAGCTGAACTTTTAGTCGCCGCTCAGACGACAGACGATAATACATCGATTTATATTTTGACGATCAGCTATGAAACTAAAGAGATGCTAATTTCTGACAAAGTTGTCACAGATCTGAGAAATGCAGGTTTGGACCAAAAACACAAAACACTGATTAGGATGCAGCAGGGAGAGTTTCAATGATTTAATAAGGAAACGTACAAGATGCAATCCAAAAACAAACCAGGAACAATCACAGCGAGAAACGACTGCACAAGGTACGACGACAAACTGACAAACGGAATCACACAAACTAAATACACAAAGAACTAATGAACTAATGACAGAGGAAGGAAGTAAAACAAAACCTGACACACGAGGAGGGAACCTATAAAACAGGAAACTGACTAAACATGAATAACATCCCAAACCCAGAAAACTCAAGTCCTCAAGATCAGTGATAATCCTTTAAGTCCAGTCCAGTCTCAAACTAAAAGTCAGATGGTAAATCAATCTCAGAATCCATCGTCTATCCTGGTTCTTTAACGATGGTTTAACCTCTGGGGGCAGCAGTAGATCGCTGTTGGGGCATACACCAATTACATTACTTGCCCTCCGCTTGCTTTTTCAAAATAGTTGAAAAGTTTATTAACTGGTGGAAAAAATATCCTCACCATGGTGTCCAGCGGCCAAGTTTTCGATGTTTCCGTTGTAGCTCGCTTGAGTCTCTTCCGCTCTCTCCGGACGTCCGGGACAAAACGTCCTCTTCCGTGTGCTGATCTTTGTTTACAGTCCGACTAGCAACTTGAGATGCAAGAATGTTGTTTTCCTTTCAAACATCAGTACTTTCTGCAGGTGTTTTAGGTCCAGACGACATTTGGAGCGTTCCGCCTCTTTCTCTCCTCACACTGTTTACCTGATACAACAAGTCCCGCCCCCGCTCAAACGTGATTCGTCGATACGACTCAGCCTACAAACAGAAACCACCACGCTACAGATTCTGCATCATATGCAGAATGTGTTTATAGAGATCAGACAGCAACAGACAGCCGGACTGTGACGTTTCATCACATGATGCAATGAACTGAGCATCTTACTGTACTTATGACTCGTTTCTAAAAAAAAACCCATGACATCACATCAGTAGCTGTTGGTGACTTTCTTGCTGAACTTTGGAGAACTATCATCAGACGAGGTCTTCTGGGATTCTTTTAAGTGCCTTTTAATGAATGTGTTTGTTCTGTCTCAGTTTCCTCTGGCCCAGAAACAGTTTCATCTTAAAGAGAGGTGACGTGAAAAACCAGCACTTCAGGGTCGCACAGAGTTAAAGTCTATTTCAGCTCACGTTGGTTCAGAGGCGCTCTAACCGACCCGCTCTTTCACACCACCGGTTTTCATGATGGCAGTAGAGGAATGAAGCATGTGTCGCCAATGTGCAAACGCACAGATTTCCCTCTGCAGCGCAGAGTTCCCCTGCTGAACTTCTGCTGGTAGGACCAGCAGCTGCTTTTAAAGATGCTTTGCTTTTTTGGGAAACACTCTTGCAGGTCGCCAGGTGTCTGGTGGTGTAAAAACAGCTTAACTTTAAGTACTTTTGTTGACTAAAACTAAAGTCAGTGTTGAGTTTGAAGGTAAGTTACGGAACAAACCACCCAAACCACAATCTTTTCCAAAACTACAAACAAAGTAAAGTTACGTTGGAAGTTTATTTTTGAAAAGACAATAAACAGTGTTACAAAAGAAAACGTCCACGATTACAAGCATTACAACGAAATCCATGAAAGTGTTATGAATCTTTGCTAATTAAAGTTGTTTTCAGGTGTTTTTAGGATAATGTAGATGTTGATTGTAGTGGTGGAGGCCTGCTGTTCCAGAGAGATGCTCCTCTGGTTCAATGAATACTGATTAAAGGACGTCCGACAATACGGAAGATAAAAGTCCTGAGCGTGTCTTGTGGAATATGAATGAATGTCTGAAGAATACTTGAAAAAAAAATAGTCTGTTGTTTAGGTATGAGGACGTGTTGCAAACTTCATACGTGGAGGTTTAGAAACGGAGAACTTTTCCCTCTGAATGTTTGGCTTGCTTTTTCTTTTCCTTCATCAGGATTATAATTGTCCCATCTGGTTTTTTTGTCCGCTGTGGTTTGGTCGGAGCACTGTGAGCATCACCTGAGTGGAATTGAAATCTAAAATGTAAATGCATTTTCCTCTGCTGTGTGTGTGTGTGTGTGTGTTTTGTGGCATCAGAGCAAACACATCAGGTGGTAAAGAAGGGGCACGTCGCCTCGCTGTTGCTGCAGAATCATTTCCTCGTGCATTTACATGCAAATTCGCCCCTCTGCTGCCTCTCTGCAGCCACAATGGAGCTCAGCAAATCATTGTCTCATCACAGAGAGATGGATTTCATCCCCGGGCCTCGTGGATGTGGAGGGAAACCGGGCTGAATTCATATGTCGTGCTCTCTGCGGCTGCCACCGAGCCAGACTCCTCGTCCTCCATCATGGAGGAAGGCAAACAGCCCGGGCCCTTTAGCATTTGTGCAAATGTCAGAGAAAAGGACAGATCTCAGGAATTAACAACAGCAGAGGTGGAGGAAGCTAAAAAAATTTAAAAAAAAACCTTCTCCAGAAGAAATGGATGGACTTGTGGTGCCAGCCGCTGGCTTCTCCTCCACGGAGAGAAATTAATCAGCTCAGAGCCCAAAGTTAAACACGGTGATGAAGACCATAATGAGACTCAGAGCTAAAGAGTTCATAAAGCATTCAGCACCCTGAGCAAGCTCTGCATATTAACTCTCAAAGTGACATTCATTTAAATGTTATTAAAGTCATCATTTGGTTCAAAATATGTCGGCTGTATTTGTATAACTGATGTATAAGTCGTCCTGGTTGAGTAAACACCGTGTTGATGAAGGAACGACCAGCTCAGAGTCAGAATACATGTATTACATGTACATGGAACGAGATCATGTGTCTGCGTGTTAAAAATTGTCTGCAGATATCTGCGTATGAATCTGTCGGCAACGGGACATCGGAAGTGTTTCCATCTGCAGTCCGAGCAGAATTCAGTCCCTCCAGAAAAACACGATTATTCGATCGCATAATTCAACGCATAATCAGCCAAAGCCCGCATATTATGCCGCACTTTCGCCGCAAAAATCGCCGATTTCCGCGCAAAATATGCGAAATATGCGGGGCTTGCATGATTTCATAATTCCCGCATTTTCGTTGCAAAAAGGTGCATATATCTCTGCAGGAAGTTGAAAAATGTTGCATGTTTACGTCACATGAGAGC
>JAOVVB010171034.1:0-11435 GCA_028570985.1 Heterobranchus longifilis | reverse complement strand
CACCGCCCCCCCCCCCCCCCCCTCACCTCCCCCATCCTCGTATATGAGCCATTATAGCTGCAGAAGCATCTCACTTTCTGTGACAAGATCAAGACTGATTAACCACCAGAGACTGCAGTCATCTGTTTGTTTTTTTTAATCTCCATTACAATGTGATTGTAACCTACATTGTGTATAAAAATGCCTCGCTTCGTTACGACTGATTTATAATAATCATAATAATAATAGCACGAGGAGCGTGTGTTCATATCACACTGTCACGCAAATAAAAATACAAATAAATCCTTTGCACCGTCCCGTCTGCAGAAATTAGAGCAGCGCTGTGAGATGTTTGGTGTCATGTGTTTGACGGAGCTCATGTGTGCAGGGTCTGATTACACTGTTTTGACGTCAGGCAGAGGGTCATTAACAATCACACCATCTGCCGACATACACGTAACCTATAGATAATGCATAGGGAATTCCCTCCTGGATCAATGAGATCAATCAGAATGATCCAGAACACATTGAGATGCAGGGCCTACATACACAGAGACAATATAGAGCATTTAAAAATAGACCATCGCATGCATTTCATTATCATCATAACCGTCACCATCATGGTTTTAAATGTACCATGCAGCATGCTTGCACCTCTGTACTTCTCATACCTGATGCATTTGTAAACGAAAGGTGTTTTAAAGTTATTTGTAGTGAAGCTGAGTTTTTCCGAGGCTGCAGAGCAGGAAGCAGACTAATTATGTATCATCTAATTAATGCATGATGGCCTTTCTGTGTACTCTCTGATGACTCCACCAAATCAATTATTGGGCATAACTGACTGGCTCTCAGTTCAGAAGTCAAAGTGATTAGCAGATTTTATCGGCTTTTTTTTTTTTCCAAATGCATTTACTTGGAAAACAAACTGCTCTAATTAAGCCCAAGTGAATATTTGTTCGTTGTTAATTTATTACTGGGAAGTTTAATCCTTCCTCTATGATGAATTGTATGTTTGTAGACAAATGTCACATTTTGCATGTTCAGCTGACCTGCTGTGCCTCACTAAAAGACTCTCTGGATTACACTGAAACCAATGAATTAAAATTGTACCAATTGAACACTTTGTCTACAGTATTTTCCCTATAATTAGTTCTAGGACACTTCTAGGAAATTATTGAGAAAATATGGAGCCTTAAATGAAAGCCTAACTGTTTTTGGAAAGCCAAAAACTACCAAGGAACCCACAGTTTGTCTGTTATGGCACCATCAGATGGATAATATTTAATTTAAAGGTCCCATATTACGCTAATTTTTAGGTTCATATTTGTATTTTGGGTTTCTACTATAAGATCTTTACATGCTTTAATGTTCAAAAACACATATTTTTCTCATACTGTCTGTCTGAATATTCCTGTATTCACTCTGTCTGAAACGCTCCGTTTTACCACCTGTCTCTTTAAGCCCCCCTCCTGAAAAAGTCCAGTCTGCTCTGATTGGTCAGTGTTTCCGGGTCTTCCACATCTGCGCTCAGTATCATTGCACTGCCATTGCAGCAGGGGAATAATTGTAACTGCACTGTAGCAGCACTTTCTACCTATATATAGTAAAGTTGTGACATCACAACTTAATGGAAGTCCTGGCGGCTGGTTTAAAGGCACAGTTTCTAAATACGGACGGTGTGCATTTCTCTGTGGATTGAGCATTTTGATACTTTCCCAGTATTTACATAGCACATAGGCCTGCTTTATAATAAAACAAGACATGGGTATCTCACTTTTACAATATGGGACCTTTAAGTTTATTTTCCCACATAGGAAAGCTTTTTCAAAAAGGACAAATAATTACAATCAGGATGCAAACCTGGCACTTTCCTTGTGTGCCTATTTCTCAGAATAATCCTCCTTTGGACTTTTGAGTAGATTTCAACACATGGGATGTTCCTTCTACTTGAGTAAAGTCATGTCAACAGTACTTCATCTGTAGTAGTTGTAGTACTCTCTCCACCCCTGATCATCCCCCACTACCCTCTCGCCCCCTCAGCTGGACAAGAGCGAGGTGGCAACTCTAGGCTTACCCTCCACCACCAGCCATGGAGGCTCTGACAGTAACATCAGCACGGACGGAGCGGCGGCGGCAGCAGGAGCAGGAACAACAGCAGCAGCAGCAGCAGCAGCAGCAGCATCTGGGGTCATGGCCTGCGGGGGAGCAGAGGGTTTCGGCGAGCCGCAGCGGACGCGTGTCGCTTTAGAGCATCTGCAGCAGAAGATCCTGAAGGTCACCGAGCAGATTCGCGTGGAGCAGGAGGCCCGTGACGACAACGTTGCAGAGTACCTGAAGTTGGCCCACAACGCGGACAAACAGCAGGCGTCCAGGATCAAGCAGGTGTTCGAGAAGAAGAACCAGAAGTCAGCACAGACCATCGCACACTTGCACAAGAAACTAGAGCACTATCACAAGAAGCTAAAGGAGATAGAACAGGTAGGTGAGCAAGTGTGTGTTAGTTTGTGCATGTGATATCTTTATGTGCAGCTGTGTTTGCACCGTGGCTCAAACAAGTGTTGAACTATCTTTGTGAGGACAGTTGTGTCCAAATATAGACTGATGATTCTCATCTCCTAAACCAATGCATCATCCTGTGTCTCACCTAATTCTCTACAGGGCCTGCTTTCCTCATCTATCTTCCTACAGTTCTCTCCCTTAACCTAATCTCTCCTACCTTTGAGATCCTCCACTTCTCTGCTTCCTCATTTCTCTTCCCTCTCTACAGAATGGGCCGGCCCGGCAGCCTAAGGATGTCCTGCGGGACATGCAGCAGGGATTAAAGGACGTCGGGGCCAACGTTCGTGCTGGGATAAGTGGTTTTGGAGGCGGAGTAGTCGAAGGGGTCAAAGGTGGAGTATCTGCCCTCACTCACACCGCCGTGGTCTCCAAGCCCAGAGAGTTTGCCAGTCTCATCAGGAACAAGTTTGGCAGCGCAGATAACATTGCTCACCTAAAAGACTCACTCGAGGACGGAGTCGGGGGCCACTCTGAGGACACCCCGACACCTCGCGCACTGAGTGGAAGCGCCACTCTGGTCTCCAGCCCGAAGTACGGCAGCGACGACGAGTGCTCCAGCGCCACGTCCGGCTCAGGAGCGGGCAGTAATTCCGGTGGGGCAGGGGGAGGGGGAGGGGGACTGTTAGGACCAACCATGGGGAGCCCCAGACTGGACGGGCACCATCACCACCACCATCACATGCACAGCTCTTGGGACTCTCTACTTGAGGGCCTGCAGGAGATCAAAGCCAGCCAGGCGCACATGGAGGACGCCATCGAGGACATGAAGGGTCAGCTGCAGAGTGACTACTCCTACATGACACAGTGCCTGCAAGAAGAGAGATACAGGTACACATTAAAAAAAAACAAAAAAAACATTGTCAGTCACACGTATTAACTCTGCTGGATTCAGTTCACAATGTAGTTCACTTTAAGGATAAAGATGGCAATATTCTGCGTTTGTTACAACAAATCCCATGAAAAGACCAACAGCATATCTCTCTGTCTATGGCTTTTAGCCCCAGGCCCATTTCTTCCTATTAAAGATATAAATCTGTAACAATAGCCTCAAATATACCTTCATTAAAAAATGAACAGACTAAATCATTCCCTTTCACAGCTGGACACTAGTTTTTAGCAAACATTACTCAAACAGGTGTCAATAGTGAATTTGTTAGGGACTATTTTTAGTGTTGGGGACTACTTTTAGGCGTGGATTAATACACATTTGGTGCTCTAGCAAGTATTTATTGCAGCAGGATGAATATCAGATCAACTTAAATAAACTAGAGTGCCCGTGTTCATCGTAATGAAGGAACATGTCTCACAGTGCAACAGTTTGATGTGGGACAACAAACAGAGGAATAATCTGTATCAGGCTCTGGATACAAAGACAATACTTGACCTTGGAGACTATTTAAAAGTTTTTCATGATCTTTTGCATTATTTTGAGCATTCTTTTATGTGTTTTGTGCTGTATAATCAGGTATGAGCGACTTGAAGAACAGCTGAATGACTTAACAGAGCTGCACCAGAATGAGATGACTAACCTCAAACAGGAGCTCGCCAGTATGGAGGAAAAGGTTGCCTACCAGTCCTACGAGAGAGCAAGAGACATTCAGGTAAAAATATGCTACATTGTTGTAGACATTCAAACACATTCTCACTCCCAACTTGTCAAATACCGACGCATGGTCAGTGTCCATACGCTTCAAACTATGATGCTCTCGGTACCCCTCTAGCATCAGTTTTGGACGTGTCAGGGACGACATGTCAGTTTCTGCTTGTTATATGCATAGTGTCTTTTCAAAATAAACTTCCGTTTTCCAAGGAAAACTTAACTTTTAAAAAGTCAAAGTTGACTTTTGGCAGACAATAGTGTGTTCATGTAGTACCTCGTCACTCATGGTAAAAAACTGATTGATAAAATACGTTTTCAGGGCCTTTAATGCAAAAAACAAATCTCACTGTGGTTTCTCTGTGCATACATACAGGAGGCCGTGGAGTCGTGCCTGACGCGCATCACAAAGCTGGAGCTGCAGCAGCAGCAGCAACAGGTCGTCCAGTTGGAGGGGGTGGAGAACGCCAACGCTCGAGCTCTGCTGGGCAAACTCATCAACGTCATCCTGGCGCTCATGGCCGTGCTGCTGGTCTTCGTCTCCACCTTGGCCAACTTCATCACCCCGCTGATGAAAACCCGAGCCCGGGTGGCCGCCACCGTCCTGCTGACCTTGCTGCTGTTCGTGCTGTGGAAGCAGTGGGACTTTGTGGAGCCGTGGCTGCTGCCCAGCTGAGCTCCTTGAGAGAGACTCGGAGCAGAGAGTCAGAAATAGAACGAGGGCCACTGTACTGTAGGTGGAGCATCTGAGGACAAAACATGGCACTTTTTAATGGAGCAGTGGACAAGATCTGGCCTGCAGAGAGGTGTTTACAGTGAAAAAGAACAGATTAATCCTCTGCTTGCCAAGCGACAAAAGACATCATCTCATCTCATCAAATCTATTGGTGTTGATGACCAATCATCGATTGCATTGCTGTCACCAAAAACTTTGAAGTTTCTTGCAAGAAATCTTTGGATCGTCTTTTTCTAATTATTTATGATACATGAATTACAAAGACTAGAGCAACTTAATAATGACTTTAAAATGCTGATCATGTTCGCCGTAACCTTCATGTTGAAGCTATAGTATATTTGAGAGGAAAAGGGTTTTTTTTCATGAATGTTATGTGCTCATGCATGTCCTCATATGTGCACTAAGATGCATCTAGCTGGCATGAGTTAACATTTCATTAATGACTAAATTAATCTTCTATAACTGCCGTTTTGTTGTCAGAAATACAGTGCAGATATGTTGTATCTCAACTCTCAGTGTCACTCCTGGTTTGTTTCACATCCTGCTCTGGTGTTGAAGCTTTTAGACGCATCTCTCTCTTTTTGTCTTTTTCTTGAAGTCGACTGAACTGTTTTAAAATTTAAAAAACGCTGATATCTGCGACAAATTCACCTTAATAATTCAACTATGTAGAATCTGTTCCGTCCATAAATGCTATTTCATCCACTATTGTAGAACTGCTACTATCCACAGTGTCAAATTAACTGGCATGTCAAATTGTATTAAAGTTTATATCCAGTTTGCAAAAAATAATTATTGCTGTTTTATTAAACAATGTAAGAAATAAATGATTTCATATATTAGGCTGACCTTGAATATATCCTTATCATCCTTTTGCAGGGACTGAACTTTTGACTGAAATGTTCTTAAAACTGTGTGAGAGAGCAACATCTTTCCAAAATAATGGTACCATCTTCTAATTGGGCATCTTTTGGAACTAACGGTTTTATTAATAGCTAATAAAATATTTTCTAAAGCTAGCCTATATAAATCAGTTTTAATCCATTGATAAGAGCAACTTTTGGGTTGCCAGGTTGTAAAAAAAAAAATCCTTTCACTAATTGGTCTGTATGGCCACTTGGACCAAAAGAAAGGTTTTCACAACCTGGCAACCCAATTTTTGGGTCTTATTGCTGCTAATCATTAGTAAATTATTTATTAACAACTAATAAAGCCATTGGATACAACTTATCAACCCTTGATGGATTACTTATTATTAGACAGTGGTACTAAATTAATAATAATAAAATGTTTCATATTCTCTTAACAATATAAAAGAAATGACTGATACTTATTAGAATAACTATAAGTAGGCTAATTAATAACATCAACATGAAACTGCATGACACGGCTGAATTTAGTGTTGATACTCTATACTGTGGAGTGTGATCAGCAGTTCAGGAAGTGCTCTTTGAAATAGAAACAAGTATTACTTTATGTACAGCGGATACAGCGGTGCAGCTAAATGATGCTATTGGAACAGTAGCAGAGTATAGCAGTCACTGAATTGATGTTTTGCAGCAATATTTACCTTATAGGAAGGAAGGAAACTGACTGCTAGCTCACCTGCGCTAGCTAACGTTACAGTTAAGCTGAGGAGGACGGCCATTAATGTTTACGTCTGGCGCCGTCACCAGCACGAGCCCCTCGTGCACATACATCCATGCTCGTGCATGATGCACGTTTCCTTCTGCGCGGTGATACCCCATGGGTGATACGGTTGGCGGGTGTAGTTCGGTAGAAATAAACTAGTTCCTACCTGAAACTGCTCACAAGAAGGTCTGTGGATTATCTAGAATAACCGGGTCTTGATTTCTGGAAAGAGGCAGCTGTTGAGTTTTTCAAATGTATATTTATTTTTGGCATTTTGAGCACCACAAGCCGAGTGCCACCTAGTTCCATTCTATAGGGCGCCCAGTTTGTAGTTTTAAAACCCGGAAATGAGTTACAATAAATTAGCACTTCTGGTTCCTCTTGAATTCAATGTTTTTTTTAATGTGTTTTCGCTTAGACATCTGAAATAAGGTATGTGGTTAACACAACACGTTAACACGTGATTTTCACGCTTTGTTCTATAACATAAAATACGACGGTAAATACCCCGCTTGTGAATTTTGAAGCTTTTACGTGTCTTTAAAAAGGCGGTTGGTAACAAGTGGCTAAATGAGACTACAGAGGTTGTTGAGGACATTAAACGTCACCGTCAGTTTAGTAGTGGTGACAGTGCCTAGGATGGCGACATGCGACCGCTGTTGTAGTTCGTTTATAGCCTAACGTTAGCTTTTTACTTCTGCCGATTGCATTTACACTTCTAAAATCATAAAAGTGGTATTCACATGTTGAGATGATCTTGATAGACAAAATGTCTAAGTATCATAAACTTGTGTTCCCACAGAGCTTATTTTCTGCAATGATCCAAAATCCAATGCAAAAATCCCATAGGCTTTTTGACGAGGGAACCCATGGCGATGCTAACTTCCGGGTCGGCCTCCAAAAAGACGTCATCCCTGGGGCTCCCTATTAGAGAGATGGCAGACATCTCTACAGCCGATATCTCCAACACTCAGCAACTCCCACCAAAACTAACTGATAAAAAGCACTACAAGTAAGAGAAATATTATGTATTTTTCATGTTGGAGTGAACTGTCCCTTTAAAATAGCTAACATTAGCTACCATAAACTGCTGGCAGCAAAACCCCTGTGTGTATTCGAGCAACAGTGCATATAATTACTTCTCTCCAAAGTTACAGTCTCACTTTAAAGACAATAGCAGTCTCATAGTTCACCAACATAAACATTACAGACTAAACATTGTGGTTTATGTTACACTTCCCTGATGTTTGATTTATATGATTTCCATCTAATGCATTCAAGACTTGATTTGTTAATTTAAAAATGCTAACGCTTATGTGAAGGGTAAAAAGATCATCATGGTACATCAGTGAAAATAATAGGACGGGACCACTGCTCAGATAAATAATCTTCAGAGATTGTTTACATTTAATGCCCTCCCATCAGATGCATCTTTTTCAGATCAGATTATGTTTATTCCAGGTTTCAAATCTTTAAGAAAGCATTAGTGAAGCAGAATTAATAGGACGTTTCAGATCTGTGCTGTGTATCCATCTGCTAATCCTGTGGATTATTTCAGTTCTACTTTACTGCATCTGTTATGATGCTAAATTTGACACATTTATATATGTACACTGAACATGTATCCTATAATGTTAACATAGATGTTGCCGGCACTATGATGAAGTGAGTGAAGCTACATACAACATGCTCATAACCTGAACAAACTCTCCTCCATCTTTTTAATTTAGAAAAGTGACCATTCTTAAGAAACTATTTGCTCTAAAAATGAATACAACCGAAGAAACGTTTCAAATTTGTTTTGTCTTTTTAATAATTACCGTCAGGCAATATGACCATTACATTTATGACAGGTATTCTTACAGTACAAGACAGAACTCAAGGGGATCAGAGCCGGTGGCATGGCCACACCTGACCACTAAAAAGTAAGACATTCATCGTCATTAGATTGTTCCAACTTTTACATAGAGTTCACAAATGTATTTTGTGTTTGACTCATATCAAACACAACAGTTTTTCTTGATTACCTAGCAAATTCTAAAGACCTTGATAGAAACAGCAGAGTAGAAAAAAACATTGTATAACAAGCAGAAGAATTCCTGATTTTATCTTAATTTCCTGTCAAGATGCAAGATGTACAATATATTGCTTTCGGGTGCTCAACTCAAAATGGGTACCCCAACACATTCTTCTGTATCTCAGTCTGCCCTTTCACTCGTTTCTTCCACCTCCTGCAGTTCAAACTCAGGTGCAGCGTCTCCGACCCGGGCTCAGACTAGTCTAACCGTTACACCACAGGGGGAGCTGCCATTTAAACAACATACAGGAGCTAAAAGATGAACAATCACAAAGATAGGACCAACAATAGTAGCCCCTCCTCAAAAGTGCAGCTTTCCATCACTCATCATCAATCAAGTGTCTGAAACTCATACTTTTTGCTTCTTTTCATGAAAGTGAAACATAGAATGACTACAAAATAAACTAAAACAAAAACTATTCCTGTTCACTGAGAGCGCAGGCTCAAAGGCCTCGAGCCTAAGACACAGTATCCAGTCACAGCAGTACAATTGAGGAGAGGACATGATGAAGTACAAACGACACAGGGATGAGTATTAAAAGTTTCCATAACTGACATTTCACGATAATTAAAAAAGCTGAACAGGAGGCGACACAGAGTCTGGACTGTAGATTCATTTCATTCAAGTGGAACTACACAATGATGTGGAAAGATGTACCTCTTATAATATCTAGTGCATTGGCGAACAATTGTACAGTAACAGGGTTCGTACAGCTTTTCAGGAGTAAAATTGAAGCACTTTCAAGGTACCTAAACCAAAAGTCTCCAGACTCAACTCAACTATAAATGCAAAAAAATAAAGTTTACAGAATTCCTTTATACTCACATCTATAGGCCGATTGACACTTTACTTTACCAGCTGTTATAGGTTGAGCCACATAGGTTGATTAATTTCCAGAGAAAGGGATAAACAGAGGACTTTATCTGGCTCCTCTCTGAAGCCATTTAAAAAAATATATTTTTCATTAGCCAGCCAACCACAGCCTGGCAAGTTGCTAAAGCGATAACAAAAATCCACCTGTTCTCTAGTAGCTGATGAGCAGGTACAATAGTTAGCTCGCTATCTTCAGTGTGCATGCACATGCACAACGTCAGAGGACGCACGCACATTCTGAGAGCAGATGGTCGCCCATGTGACGCCACGGAACAGAACGGAAAAACGTCCCCTTTTAATTTCGGCTCTCCCATGTCAGTCAATCTAGCTCCGGTCCGCTCTGCGTCTGGTGTGAGACGCCAGGGGACAACAAACAAATATGACAACTGGAT
The DNA here is from genome assembly GCA_028570985.1 of Heterobranchus longifilis. Lineage (NCBI taxonomy): Eukaryota > Metazoa > Chordata > Actinopteri > Siluriformes > Clariidae > Heterobranchus > Heterobranchus longifilis. The sequence continues at coordinate 1,589 of JAOVVB010171034.1, read as the reverse complement.
TGTTTCATATTTTTGGTTTATGTGAGTAATTGTGTTGATGAAACCAGATTATGTTGAAAAGTTTCAAAGAGTATAATCGAATTCAAGCAGATTCCTAACCTTGAAAACATAACAGTTAGAACATTTTCCAAACTTTGTACGAACCCTGAGTTATATATAAAACGCACATTAACAACATCATTGTGGGAAAAATGCTCTAAAATCCAGAGTCTGTGTTGCCTTTGAATGTAAAATGCTGTTTCAGGAGAGCGCCTGGTTGGTTCCAGGCTCAACAGACATGAGCCTGATTGTTTTTTTTTAAAAAACACAGACACACAACTTGGTGTTCAGCAGGACAGAGTCGGACCTGCTCCCACAGTCTTCAGGCCATTAACCGATATGCTGGTCCCACAGGCCGACAAACCCGTGGCCTCATTTATGAAAAGGTTTTTGATTTCTTTTCTTTTAATCAAACATAATCCAAAGCCACATATTAGAACATTTCAATTCATTTTTTTTTTCCTCTTTCAATTTACCTGGCCAACATTACAGTGTGTGTACCATTATTATCATCTTTCTCATCTGTAATATTCTTCTTACATTTTTTTTTTATACCTTGACTCATGATTGTGGCTGTCCTACTGCCCCCGCTGCAGTCTTTTTTTAGTGAATCAGTGATTGTTTAATGACATCTGGGAAAACATCAGAGAACGTTTTCATAAATGCAGCCTTTAGTTGCCGCGTACAGGTCGACATCACAGCGAGAGGTACTTAGGCAGACCTCTGGGTATAGAAGAGAATATAGGCCTGAGTGTTGCACACTTCCTCCACACTGCAAACCTTCATCTCAGAGTCATTACAGTGGACCCAGAAACCTGAAGAAACAAAGACAAAAAAAATGTTAATAACAGAACGACAGGACTTCATAGGTTGATCTGAGTCCAGTCCAGTCTCGTCCTTACCTCCTTCTGTATTGTAGCAGTATGCGGTGTAGTGCCCTGAGCCAAAGCCTTTACCATGATGCATAACAACAGCAGACAGATCGTAGGTGTAGCCTCCTCTGTGGACAGAGTGACCTGAGCCTGTGCAGCAGTATGGTTTGATGTTCAGAACCTGGTCAAAGGCCACATGGACGCCGATTTTCTCCCTATGGTTCCGCCCTGACCATCTGCCGCACAACAGAGACGAGTTAGCCGCACAAAGACTCACAAGCACCGTGATAAAAATAAATGCTCCTGTACTTAAAGGGATAGTTTGGATTTTTTTTTAAAGTGGGGTTGTATGAGGTATTTCTCCATAGTCAGCGTATTACCTGCAGTAGATGGCGGTTGGCGCGCCCCCCCAGTTTGAAGCAGATGGGAGGACAGGCATGGAAGTTAAGCAATGTACTGCTGTGGATGGGGCCACACAGCAAAGCATATTTTAGCCACCTAAAAAAAAGACCACCTAAAAAGTGCACGCTATATTTAGGATATTTTTACTGCTTTATCTTGCTGTCAAACTGCCCTTTTCAATGGGAAACTGAGCAGTTATCTCGCTCTTGTCAAAGCCACCAGACTCCTTTGACAAAAACAGTCATTTTAGCTCGCAGAACAGGGGAGGTGCTGGTC
>JAOVVB010171023.1:0-11435 GCA_028570985.1 Heterobranchus longifilis | reverse complement strand
TTGTACATATTTTTGCTTTTCTCGTTTTTTTGGTTCTGTTTTTGTTTTGTGTATATTTTGTTTGTGTTGTTTCTTGTAATGCACCGTGACATCAAGTCAAATTCCTTGTATGAGGAATCTACTTGGCAATAAATTATTCTGATTCTGATTCTATCGGAGGATACCGGTATCGGAACAACAAATAATAATGATAATAGTAATAATATATTCAGGTGATATCCCTTATTATTATTAAGCGACTTGTTCTCTCCTTGCCGTCGGGTGTGATGCTAACAGAGTGTCTGTAAATCTGTCGGGGGGGTACCTCCCCGGAGTTGAATGCTTGTCTGATTAGGTAAAGCGCTCATTTACGGCTGCTAAAAATCTACACATGGAGCTCTATAGAAGAAGGCAGAAAAGAAAAAAGTATATGATATTGTAGGCTTACATGTATTTTGCTGTTTTTTCTTTTGGTGGGATACCTGTCTGTGTACTTGTTTTTTTTTGTCTCTAACAGACTGCAACAAACTTTATTGTGTCATTCTGAATGTGGTTGTTTTGCCAAAAAATAACAAAACAGAGAAAAAGATAGTGAAAGGAAAAAAGAATTTAACATTTTTCATTTTATTGCTATCTTTAATTGAGGAATGTTGGAACATAAAAGTCCAATACAAACAGCACCTTTATAAAATTGTATATTTAAAAGAGAAATAGAATTGCAAATGTACGCAAACATTACATTATTATATTTTTGCAATTGTATTATATTGAATTGGAAATGATCGACATCATATCCTTTTATACACATAAAAAGGAGGAAATCCGTTCAGTGTAAAAAAACAACAACCAAATATTTAATGTCCTTAATTTATTCACACAATGCGCGCACTAAGAGACAGGAAGTACACACTCTCAGGTTTATAATAGCAGCTGGTTGCAGTGTGTTTGAAGCTTGCTGGAATTAGGAATGTATCATTCATAATTAATTATTTAAGTCAAGCCAAAACACATGCATATGTTCATATCATTGCATGATTGTTAGAAATGTGGCTGTACAAAAATATTTGTAAGTCAATATCGTTTTTTATCTACTTAACAATTTTATAGCTTCAGCTTACTTAATGTGTAGCATGTGATATCTGAAATAATTTCCCTAACTTTCATATTGGAATCATAACATAGGAATAATAAGTATCTTGTTTAGTCATTCACACGGAAGAGTCAAGTTAGCTTATTGATCGCCTTTACTGTAAATAATTCATTTTGAAATGATGCTTAATAAATACCCTTATTGTATTTTCAGAATTTCTGGTATATCAAACAATCCGTCTTTAATTTTTGAATTTGTTAAATGTTAACAAGAAAAAATAATTTCTAAATTCAGTTAGGGCAGCTTCTTGATACTTTAAAATGTTATTTGAGATTTTACAAGCACGGGAACGTCTGAACTGCAGAGAGATATCTCACATAAAACGTTGGTCAGTGAAATAGCTTCAAACACACCATGTTTTGCAAGTTAATACATTTCACATTCACTTTTTATTGTAGTTGTTTAAATCTGAAAGTATATCCTAAACTTCTGAGTATCTTGATAAATCTGTGCCAGTCATCTGGGAACTCTTCTCCTTTACAGTTTCCCTTTTGGAATATTTGGTGATAGAGCTTTTTCTTTTTTCTTCCAAAGTACAGAGGAATAAATAAACAATAAAACACTATCCAGAGCTGACAGTGAGTGCGGACATTACTTTATGCTCTGAAAAATTTAATTTCTGACAGAAAAAAAGTCCATCAAAGGCATTTTGCCTCACAAACTAAATGGGATATATCTGCAGAACTTTTAAAGTGTGTTCAGCTTTTGTCTTCAGTTCAATTTGTTCAATAAAATGTCAGAAATAACTTCCTTTCATTTTTTTTTTTAATTCAACAAGCAATTTGTTGTATTTTAGCAGAATACTGAAAGCTGCAGAAAGGCAAAACTGATATACTGATAAACAGTAACAGTAACGTTCAACAACGTTATTGCATATCACATATTTTCCTCATATCATGCAGCCCTAAAATTAATAAATTTAGACATTTCAATGTAACAATTTTAGGACATGTAGGGTCATCTTAAAGTTACCAAGGAAATTAGGAAGACATTTAAAAACTTTGCTTTCAAGAATTTAATTTATTCTTAAAATGTTTTCTTAGGAAGAAACATAAGAAGAAAGTTAAGAAAAAAAACATAAGAACTTTATTCATGAATATCAAATCTTCTTAACTTTTGTGTTAAGACTGAAGTTAAAAAGAAAGCAGCATTTTTCTTAAGAAGGTTTTGTGACTCCGGGCCCCAGGATCGCACAGCATTTACCCCAAGGCCTCCTCTTAAATACTTTACTGTTGGTCTACCCCCGTCCTCACACACACACATGCTGACCACTTGTGACTTTTCATCACATGCGTCTCCTCTGCCTGTCCAGTGGTCATTAACGCAGGAGGGGCAGCGTCACTCACATAGGGTGAAGACCACTAGCTGTGATGTTATGCTAATGTACACCGCATGTCAGAGGGCAGAGCCATACGTCAGTCTCAGCTGCGTGGCAGAGGTCAGGCTGCAGAAAACCACAGCAGAGTTTTGTTTCAGAGGTGTAACTTGGAACTCCGTTGCCTGTCTTTTCAAGGTTGGTGTGTTTTCTGCAATACCTCCAGGTGTGTGTTTTCAGTATCTGTTGTAGCGTAGTGTGTGCGCGTAGTGGTAATTCCTGTCAGCTGTGTTCGGGATCCGCAGAGACGAAGGATTTACAGCCGTCGATGGAGCTGCTGCGGTGTGTTTGGAATATTCTGCTGGATGTTTCATTGTACTCAGCGGAGGGCTATTCTGTAGCTGCACTGCACTTGAATCCTTCCTCTAATTTGTTACTTCCTCCAATGAGGCTCTGTGGGCCCATGTGGCGTTTTGTTATGACTACGGAGCTGCCCTTGGTCTTTGTCAAAGTGTGTGTGTGTGTGTGTGAGTGTGTGCGTGTGTGCGTGTGTGCGTGTGAGTGCGTGTGTGTGCGTGTGTGTGTGTGTGGTTTTACAATGTGGCTTAGAATTAGACTTTCACACCAGAATATGTTTGTTTTTCACAGCTGTTTTCAAATATTAGTACATATTTTGCTTGAAGTGTCATCATAACTTATATTGTGTCGGTAGGCCACCGGGCATACATTTGTTGAGATGTTGACCTTTCAGATTAGTTGAAGTATTCTGCAAAATTTGTTGACTTTAAAGTTGAAAGTTGTGGATGCATCCTAAAAGCTTTAACATACATACATTATCCATCAATATCTATTGATGTCAACTGTTTATCATTTGCATTTAGTCTGTTTTAAATCCCAGATGATTTCTTTTTTTTTGTGGAGTCTTGTGAAAAATGTTAATAGTTGTTTTCTCTGAATGTAAACAGTTTACTTCTTACCTTTTCTTTTATTGATGCATGACGTTGTGTAGTACTACTACGTTGTATTTCATAAGTATTGTCTTGTTTTTAATTAGAGCATTAATTAAGCAGGCATGTGTTTAGCAGGGTTCCTGCTGGATGTTAGGACTATCACGTTTTCTTGTCAGGCTTTGTATCCGGGGCTTGGCGATGGATGTGAAAGCCGAGTCTCGGGAGCAGTTAACAGAGTTAAAAGTCATTTTGAATATCGCGGCCATATATCTCCATGATATGTGATTATTTTTCTTGAATTGAATATAGGTGTGTTTTCACAAATTAAGACCTACACTGGACAGTTCAATTTGAGGCCCAGCTGGTCCAGATTTATTTCCAATGCAGAAGCTGAGACATTATCACTAAAAAGCAGTGTAAAAATATACACTTCCCTGTCTGTTCTTGTACATACTTGATCAAAATAAGACAATAATTAGTCTGGACAGGCAGAATTAGCAACACCAGAAGTCACATTGCTGAGCCAGAATGGGTAAAATAAAAATGGATCAATCAAAAAGAATAAAATTTCACTCAGGTCAAATGGGCAAATATAATTTTTTGTTTGAAACTAAGATCGATATCTAAAGATAATTTGACCATTTTTCTTTCTAAGCCTCATGAGCTGCAGGTTTCAGCATGTGAGCTGTGAAAGTACAGTACAGAAAAATACAGATGGCTTACAAATGATACACACCACTCCCTAAGGAGTGGGAATCTCTAGAGGCCTCTCAATTCACTTCCGATTCAGAGGGCTACGATGCGATTATACAACGATTATCGATACATCGCATTTCTTTTATTTCTGTACATCATGATTTATGTTTTTTCACTGTGACTACTTGCTACTTTTTAAACATGTCGTACATTAACTAGAATGATACAAATATTGCATGCGTTTGTATTGAACCTGCTCTTCACACTTTGTGCACTTTATTCGGTGTGGAAATTTACAAATTTGTTTACATGCAGGAATTTTTTAAATGACCACAAGAAGCTAATAATCTCTGCTATGACATGGCTTTGACTGCGAGAGGCTTTTTCAAAGGTTACACATGGAAAACAGGCTGGCATTATATTTGAAAAATAAGAATCAAAGTCAAAACATCACAGCCAAAAATAAGATCTGTGTATTATATTCTGATCTCATACATAATATCGTGAAATATTTACAACACTTTTCTCTTTGAAAGATGAGTTGAAAATAATGGGAACTTGCACATTTAAATAGACCTGCTGAATTGTCCACAAAGAGTTTCGAAAAACATGTATGTTTTTGTGTGCACCTTTTTAAGATGTATTTTAAATTATGGGTCTCTGAAATATGTTTTCTTCCTCATAAAACTGACTTCATCACTACTGACAGATTTAATTCTTCAGTCATTTGCTTTTCTCTGCTACTGAAAGCCTAATGGCAGCTCTGGCCCCTGCATTCAATAAATTGGCAAATATTCCTGAAAGTAAGCTGTCTGGGTTTCTCAACAGTTGACATGTCAGTAATGAACACGTGTGTGTTCCCAGTTGAAAAAGAGTGGATGGTGCATGAATAACATGTGGATACTTTGCTCTTGATTTGCTGTTGAAGAAGAGTCAGTTTTCCCCAATTTTTAAATGAGTTTATCAATTTGTCATTTTCCACAAAGATAACAAAGTATGTACTGGAATATTATCTAATTCATTTTTGTGTTATTTATACATGCATTAGGTGTACGAAACATATTTAGCTACTCTCTCTGGTAGTCTCTGATATAGGCATGGGACGATATGAAAATTTCATGTCACGATTATCCTGGCCAAAATAATTGCGATTCACCATATTAACCCGATAATCAACGAAATATGACACTAAAACACATTGGAATCACTTTACATTTGACTTTTTTCTTGAAACATTACAACTTTTTTTGTAAAACATTATGACTTTTTTCTGAGAACATTACAACTTCTTTCTCAAAACATTATGACTTTTTTCTCATAAAATTGGGATTTTTTTTCTCTAAACATTACGACTTTTTTTGTAAAACATTACGGCTTTTTTCTCGAAACATTACGACTTTTTTTGTAAAACATTACGGCTTTTTTCTCAAAACATTACAACTTCTTTCTCAAAACATTATGACTTTTTTCTCAAAACATTACAACTTTTTTTTCAAAATATTCCAACTTTTTTTTTAAGAAGCAAATGTTTTTATTGCAACACAGATAGAAAGGACACTGTAGTCAACTGCAGTCAATTCATGAGAATATTCACGATATTCACAATTATCCCGATCATGGAAATTCACCATGATCAACTTAGTTTTTTATCACAATCCATGATAAAAAAAAAAAAAGTTTCAATTATTATTATTATTATCAAAGAATATAATGAAATTTAAACTACAAAGCATTCTTTCAAGAGGTCAAAGATGTCAGTTTCACTGCAGTTGTAGTAGAGATGTGCAGCTGTGTGGACAAAATAAGATCATTAAATCACAGTAAGACCCAGTGGGACTAATTTTCTTCATAATTTAATTAGAAAGCTTTTCTCTCTTGCCATCCACCTTGACACCTGAAGTCACTGTCTTCATCACAAGATTGGTCTGAAGTCTTTGGCACACTGCGCTACCCCCACTGCCAGAGTCCATATTAGTCTATTAAGGACACCGTGTGTCAGGATGGCAGAGGGCAACTCTAGTATTTATAGCTCTGAGTCATAAGCTGGAATGGTGTAAGTGTATCCCTCCATCAGCATGCTTGCTCACTTAAGACTGTGTACAGTCTGCAGCGAAACTTGGAACTGTCAATTGTCCAAAGTGAGTCAATTATCATAATTACATGTAACTCCCTATAGACTGTGGTATGCGCTTTTATTATAGGTCTGTTTTATATTTTTTGTTACTGTATGTATCACAAATATATAAAACATAAACCATGCAAAAACACACACAATCCTTTAACTTAATGCACATTATTTTGGCAGTCATTTTGATTTTGGCTTTGTGCTAATAATAAATAATAATGGAAATGGTTTTGTATGAAAGTTTTCTGAACAAAGTTACAAATAGCTTAAAGGGAGGAAGTGTGTCTAAGACATCTATTACATGTTTGTTCTAAAACACTAACATCAGTACTTGAAAAAGCATTATTATGTATTTTTCAGCATTCAGCTTTTATATAAGTAACACTTGTGTGAAATGGGTGGGGCAACAGTAAATAAAAGTGATAAAATGGTTAAAAAATAAAGTATTTGAGAGTATAATGTATAAAAAAACAGCCACTTCGGTGGATTTAATATCCGCTGTTTCCCTAAAATATTAATATTTTAATCCAGCAAAATTAAAAATGATCTTTTTATTTGAAGTTAAAGTCTTGAGTAGTGAGCAGCCTGACTCCCTGTTGTAAGCCATAAAATTTAGTATGACTAGTAAATGGAACAAATATGCCGAAAGCTAAATTATATTGATGTAATTAAGTCATAGTGAAGTAAAACTGCGGACATGGAATCTGTTCAGAATCAGTTGTATCTAAATTAATTTGGGATTATTTGTTTCTATTAAGGTTTTAGAATTGCTTTGATGTGCTTACCGGATGAACAGTGCGGGGATAATGCCTCACTTCCTGTGTGCAGGTACGCACAGGAAGTCCCTCCCCTTCATGTTCCCTTTCTCAAAGTGTTGCTGTGGCCGGGGCTTAGCACGACCCCAGATGATTGTGATTGCTTTAAAGAAATGCAAACAAGCCAGAGAGTTTTTTTTTTTTTCCTTTACCCGAGTGAAAACACACTGGAGCCAGATTCTCCAATGCTGTCAGGTCTGGATATGCGAGACTATTTGCCAGCCATTATACCACATTGTGAAATTGAGTGATAGAAATTAATTGAAATTGCACAGCCTTAAAAACCTATAAATAAATACAATATTTGAATATGTATTCAAGTCAGTTTAGGTTTTTCAGTCATCAAAACTTCTCAGGGGTGTGATTTCAGGACCATGTCGACATCAGCAGTGTATAGCTCAGTATAGCGTATAGAGTATGAGTTATGGTTGTTACATGAGTTTATGATGTGGCGACGTAATGGCAAGACTACATCCTGACTACATAAGCCAGTAGGAAGACAGGCCTGGAGGTGATAATCCTCCGCAAGATTCGGTTGCATAATTTCATATTTGAAAATGTCTCTTGAACTTTTTTTTTTATATTTAAAAAGGATAACCACAACCTGTTTTATAACCCATCTCTCCACGTGTGCAGTGCAACCTCAGTATCGGCATCAGTATCTCTACAGGCAAAAATAACAAATCTTGGTCTAGAACAATTTGGGATTTTTACCACGTATAATCTGATTGGTCTGTCAGCTTTTAGCAGGGCTGGTTGGTAGGAGCAGTTTCTAGATAGGGCAGCGTCAGGTGCTTAACATAGAAGATGTGATGAATAGTTGAGTAGACTAAGTTTAGACAGCATGTGAGAGCATTTATCAGAAAAGGACAGGCCAGTCAAACAGGGTCACAGCACCAAAGGGTGATGTGGTTCTAAGTGGTTCTATTAGCAGTTCAATTTGTAGGACGCCGGTGTACAGAACAGTATAGCAGCAGGAAAATAGGCGCTAGGGCGGCTACCCTCTTGATATTTGAGCTGTGCTCTATACAGCTGTCCCTCTTTTACGTCAACTACTCTCTCCTTGTTCAAGAAATTTAAATTATGTTATGTTGTGCTTGATGTGCCGTAACCTAAATCCACTTTTTTTCCATGTGTTTAAAATGAACTTAAATCATGTTTGAACGATGGCAGTTTCTAGAATTGATCTTGTTATATCATTTTGCAATGTTGTGTGTCAATTGCTACCTATAGCTGGCTGAATGAAAATGTGTTTGACCATTCAGGTAGACTATTTTTTTTGATAATATATTTGTCATAGTGATGAAATTGCACACTAAATGTAGCAAGAGCTGTTGTAGATTTTACAAAATGATTGCTATTTCCCACTAATTTACATTTGCATTGCCTTATATGTGATCGCTCTGGTTTGAACAGACTGTAGTGAGAGAGCCAGAAAGGTAGCAAGAGCAACAAGACTGAATAGCGGTGCAGATTCAGTGAGTCTGTCCATGTTAAATGCGGCAGTCTAGTGACACAACAAAGAAGCTGCTGTCTGCTTATCTCGATGGTCAGAAGAACTTAAGGATGGATTGTCTCTTTGGGAGACCTAGTAGCTGATTTTACTTGTCAGTATCTGGACGATCATATCTGTGAAACTAGGAGACAGACGGGTTAAGAAGCCTAGGATTCACGACTTTTCCGACATCATGCCCTCCACACTCACCTCATTCCCAGTTTAGCATATATAACTGAGTTGCTATGGATAGCCTTCTCGCTGTCACTCTGTAGATCACACAATACAGTGGAAGCTAACATGCTGTAGCTCTTGGGCAGTGGTGACTTATATTGTCATATTTGCATGCCAACAAAACATGATGCATATTTCCAACACTTTTAAATGAATATATTCAACAATAATCATGCTATTTTCAACACCTTGTTGTTCTGGATTACTCATTTAAAATGTTATTGTCCAAACAAACAGAGGGAATTAGAAATAAAGACCTGCTTTCTGATACAAGCCTGCTTCAAATAAAGACCTGGCACCCTCTGCACTTGAGGTAAATAAAGGCTCCTGTCACTGTTTGAGGAAATACGGTATTAAGATATTCTGGCCGCATTGCGAGTCGTAATAATGAACAGTTGCTCTGCTTACCAGCTGACACAACCATCTTTCCTAGCTACTTTTGTCAGCTATACAACCGAAGGAAAATGCATTTGCTTATCATAAACAAACACATAGTTAGGTTAGAGAACAGCGAGCAGCTGTGCACTGTGGCACTGATTATTTCCTTTGGTTTATCCTAAACCCAGCGGCACTGACAGCCAGCTGATGGCTGTGCCCAACTGCTGCTCCATCTGCTGGTTGATCAAGATTTGCCTTGTTAGCAGATGCTAGCTGCGAGGAACACAATTCTGTGAATATGGGCAGCTGAAACTTTGAAACTGAAACAGCTAACGTCAACAAGAATAGCAAAGCAGTGGAGTACTGAGTAAATGTATCTTTGTAATGCTAGTGATATTTTCTTTCTGTAGTTCTATGATTAAAGTAGCTAATGTAACCAGACTGTCCTCCAGAGCAAAACGACAGCAGTATTTACTCAGTAAATGCTCATATGGGTCATATTAAAGAGTAGGAACAAACAACTTATTTGGTCATATGGTTTGGAGGACTTGTTGAATGTAACATAGCTGCTGATGGTTGCTAGTTAGCAGAGCCTCATATTAATGCTCATTAACTCTTTCCAACTGTACAAAAGTGGTTATTGTTTGGTAGTTTTGCAGTAGTATACGTCTGCATAAAGCATAAACACTTGCTCCAGCAGTTAACATGCTAAAATGTGTACAGAGCCATAGTTGCATTGTATTTTATTATTGCCACCAAAATACCTCAGTGAAGTCCCATTAGTTCCTGCTGGCATTGTCTCTGTATTCATGTTTCCTCCAGTTTACATTGGCTGGATTCTGGTTGCGGTATATCAAACTAGAGTAGCAGACTGAATCCGCATTACACCATTTATAATGAGGAGTTTGGAGAAGCCACAGGATCTGATTGACCAGTTCAGGAGCATGCCTGTGATCATAGACACAAACATTAGCAGTTACCTTTTCAGCTATTGTAGATTCCTGAGGTATGTTTACGTTTCCCCCATAGCATCAACGCGGTGCCTGTGGACAGCACCGGTAAGAAGAGCCTCCACGTAGGGGGCCAGCTGCCAGGCGGTGTGCAGACGGGGCCTCAGCAGCAGAACCAGCAGATCCTCCTGACCCCGGCCAGCCTCCAGCTCGCTCAGCTCCAGGCCCAGCTTACCCTCCATCGCCTGAAACTGGCTCAGGGCGGCAATACAGCCACTGCTGCCACTGTTCTCAATCAGGTCCTTTCCAATGTCGCCATGTCCCAACCCCTGTTCAACCATCTACGGACTTCAACTATGGTTGGGAACCCTCAGGGTGCCTTTCCCACTGGGGTGCTCGGTTTTTCCTCTTCAAATTCAGCTTTGGGGGCCTTGGTGGGTGGGGGATTCAACCAAAACCCAGGGAATGTGAGACTGAGCCATGCTGGTGGAGGGGGCACGGTGGGCCAACAGGGTGCAGAGTATGGTAAAACGTCAGGATCAACTTACCCTTCTGATACTGACAGGCGTGTTCAGTACAACTTAGTTGGGGGTACATCTGCAGCATCGGCCACTGCTGGTGATGGACAGTACACAGTGATTAACACTCAGGCAAAAAACATGAACAATGTTGGTTTTCAGAGAGATTTCTATGGGCATGATATGCTGGGGCAACAAGCTGGGTTTAGTGTCAATGAGCAAAACATGAATGTTTATAACTCCGCTGGGTATAAGGAGCAATGGAAAGGCCCTGCTAACTTGGGTCACACGGGAAAGGTGGATATGGTTTCTAACGCTGCTAATGTGTGGACAGCAGCTGGGCAGTCAATTCGGTCTAAAACGGAACTGTACAACCCAGAAGAGCCGACCCTTGACCCTAAATTCAATCCCAGTACTGGGGTGTCCTCTTTTGCTTCAAGTGGCACGCAGGCATTTGGGGGCTACCAGCCCCTGCATGGAAGTGAAGAAACCCTATCTTCAGGTACCAGGACACTTCAGCCATACCAAGTCAATGATTACCACGCCGTCACACCCACTCAACTGCCACATCAGTGTAGCATCTGTGACAAGAAGGTTTACAACCTCAAGGTGAGTGAACTGATCAGTCAACATGTATGTGTGCTTGCACAGTATGTAAATGTCATAGACTGTTAAAAAGACTGGACAGAGTAAGAGTGACGTCACCCATTGGTTTGTGGACTCCCGTTTTGAAGAGTTTGGAATTTGGCCATGGCCATCGGTCGCCATGTTGACTTTTTGGAGCCAGAAGTTGACCATATTTGGACAAGAAGGCAGCACTGGGGACGATG
>JAOVVB010171002.1:0-11435 GCA_028570985.1 Heterobranchus longifilis | reverse complement strand
TCAATTCAATTTTATTTGTATAGTGCTTTTAACAATTGACATTGTCACAAAGCAGCTTTACACAATCAAAAGAATTACTGAAATTGGCATCTATACCTTTGCGAACAAGCATATGCACACATACAATAATGTATTAATCTTGTATTTAGGGTCTGGGTTACTTTTTAGAAGCTCATAAATTCAATCCCCAGCACCACCCAGCTGCCACTGTTGGGCTCTTGGGCAAGGCCTCTAACCTTGTTTGATCCAGAGACGCTGTGTCATGGCTGACTCTGCACTCTGACCCCACCCCAGCTGGGATATGTAAAGAAGGAATTTCACTGTGCAGGAATGTATAGGTGAAAAATCTGAACTAACTTGACTTTTGTTTGCCATTACATTGGAGTAATTGAGTAATTCCAGTGACTCATTTCGAACAACAGAACCTGATTACATGTAAGACTGCATGAACAGCCATCTGATTTTGAGATGACTAGGCTTCCAGTTGATGTCAAACAAATAGCAAAAACAGAATAATAATTAATAATTTACATAATTAATTAGCATAAATGTAACTGAACAAAATAAAAATAAAAAATAACTTAAAAAATATAATCTTATGATAAATTTTCCCCTGATAAACCTTCAGGGCTGAGGGTTCAAGTCTTCGACTGTGCACATGGAGTTTGCATGTTCTCCCCGTGCTTGGTGGGTTTCCTCTGGGTACTTCAGTTTTCCTCCTCCGTCCAAAGACATGCAGATTTTGCTAATTTGCATTACGAAATTTCCTGTAGTGTGTGAATGAGCGCGTGTATGTGTGTGTGTCTTGTGATAGATTGGAACCTAATCCAGGATATACCCCACCTCATGCCCTAAGTCCCTGAGGATAGGTTCCAGACCCCCACGACCTTGGACACAAGATAAAGTGGTATAGATGATGAGTGAGTGAGTGGAATCCATGGACACCAGCAAATGGTGTATTTCCTCTCATGAAATACTTTGACAGATCTTTACTGCAGCAGCCATCATTTGCTGCTTGTTAGTGGGACTTTCTGTCCCAAATTTATCTTTTGGAAATGAAAATCCTGCTCAGTTGGGTTGCGATGGAATGAGTTTAGGAGCATTCTGTTTCTAGTCTGGGCATTCCTGGTCAAAATGTCTGTTGCTGTAAATTGCTAAATTGATTTTTGGAGGTATGATAGTAGTAAAATTGACACTTTTTTTTTTAAGTTCTTAGGTTTAAGTTCTTAGGTTTGGAACAAAATAAAATCAGCTTGTATGATCAGTACCTAGTAATAGGCTGTTGTACAGTACTTTGGATGGAATGAATCTTAAGTTAATTCATTTGATACACATTGAGGTTGTCCATCTGAGGTAGTCCATTCTTAACAGATAATATGATGTTTGCTTCTAGAATTAGCTAGTATTTAATTGAATTCCTTCTTCCCTCTACCAGTAAATGTTTCCCTATAACACTGGCTGCAACACAAAGTTGAAGCATAAATTATCCCCCCTAATGCTTAACAGTTGGAGTGGTGTTCATTCCAAGCTTATTTATCCAAACATTGGAGCCATAAAGTTCTATTTTAAACTGATAAAAATTTTTTAATGACTTAGACTTGTTTAGATGTTCATTTTAAAAATGTGATGGATGTGATGGAAGGTGAGGATCAGGGGGTCTCGACAGGGGGCTATTCGATCCGCACACATCTTGGCGCAGGTGTTACACCAGTTGCAATCCCCCCCCCCCCCTCACTTTTCTACCCTCTGATGACTCTTTCATGAAATACTCTTCCATATTTCTGCATGAGTTGCTGTGCACCCCCACCCCATTAAATCTTCCTGGAGGTCTTTTGCTGTCAAACATGAATTTTGATTTGCCTTTCTAGCAGTCCTATGAGATTTTCTTGGTCTTCCAGTCTCCTACTTGACTTTCACCTCTGTTAGCTGCCACCTTTCAGTTACATTAAAATCGATAAAATGACTACCTGACAACGCTTTATTGTTTTAATATAGCCTGGATCTCATGTGTATTTTAATGGACAAACTCAAAAATAAATAATTAAATAAATAAATAAATAAATATTTTTTTAAATCCTGACCAAGCAATAATCAGTTGGCAAATATGCATTCAAACGTCTCTTTTTGTTCTTGCCAAGATCCCAAGGTATTTACTAATGATCCCATTATTTTAAGTGTGAAGGGTCCAACCAAGCCGCATACCAATCTGCCTACTAAACGGGCTTCTTATTTTCCTCTTGGCTTTAAATTGCTTTGAACATGCTAAATGGTATGCTGGAAGAGGAACTATCACATGAGTAGCTACAAAGAGTGAATGGATGACCTGGCACGTAAACTTTTTATCACAGTGACGTTAAGGATGAGGTATTTCTTGCAGGAGCTGTTTAACTGCCCAGACAGTACTGAAAGTATTCATTTGCATGTTTTGACATGTTTACTCAACAAAACTACAAAACTAAGACTATGAGTCACAGCCATGTGGCATTTATCTAACAATAGGAAACAAATGTATGTTGTACATGCGGGATTTGCATTCTTGTTGATATGAGTGTATATGGGCAATAGCAATTAGGCTCTAGGTGTGTTAAAGGTCAAGCACTGGAATAAGATGCAAACTTTACGGACATAGACCCAAAGGTAGAAATACACTATACAATATACGGTAACACTCTTGTAATCGTTGTTTTATTTATAATATGTGTACCTTGCCACACTCTATTATAGCATAATGTTGTACTCTTGGTAATGTAGCTCCACATAAAAGCAAAATCTTTTAAAAGATGAAACAAGCACCTTAAAAATGTATCATGTTGCCCCACTTCTTGTTAGAGTCCTCATCACAAAAAAAAAAACCCTGATGCTTCCTCATGCCCCACTTCTGGATGGAGTTCTCATTCATTAGAAGCCACTAACTGCTGCTGAGGATGGCACTATATGGTCTGCTCATAGATTGATGGGATAACTGAAGACAGTACCACTTAATCATATCAGTGGCTTGAAGTACATTGATTCAGCGGTTTCACTATAATGGCTATAATGGTAACAGTTTTGTACCCAAGTCACCATCACTGAACAATTGGTAGCCTGTAAAGTAGACCTTATATCAACTCAAATGCATTTGTGTCGAGTTTCTTCCTTATGTTCGTCTCATGACTTGTCTCATGGAGTTTTTTCTTGCCACTGTAGTCTTCGGCTTGCTCAGTAGAAATAAACATTTCAAATTTATTTTCGAAATGTTTATTCCAGTAAAGCTGCAACTTTAAACTTTTTTTTTTTTTTTTTTTTTAAAGAAATGTCACCTTTATTGTCATATCTTTAGAAATCAGTTTAGCAATATAACACAACAGACATTTTGGCCAGGAATCAAACCTGGACCCAGGAGGTTCAAGGCAACAGTGCTATTTTTCTCCATACCAATTTAATCTTCTGAATCACTCTTGTATTTATTCACGGCTTTGTTATGAGTTCCAGAGTCAAAAATTGCTCACTAATCCACCATGCTGCCGTTAAAAGCATTATACAAATAAAAATAGACTTTTGCAATAAAAGTGCAGATGAAGAATCATGTTGAATAAAAGGAAAGGATTAGGGAGCAAGCCATGAAACCTCTAACAAAGCCCTGAATAAAAAAAAATAAAAAAAAGAGTGATTCAGAAGATTAAACAGGTATCGAGATAATGCCTGAGAGAAACGTTCCACTATCAATAAGCCTGATTACATGTAAGTGTGTATGTCCATGAATCAGATAACACATGTTTATTATGTTTTCATGTCTGCAATCCACCCAAAAAAGACCTGCCTGAAATGGCTTAAAAAAAATTTTAGTCATGTGTTTGTGTAAAGGAAGAAAAACTGTGCATTTGGGTTGTTGTTTTTTTTGGTAAAGCAGGGGATTATTCAGACATCAAAATAGCATAAATAACATATGTCACTGCACATTTATTTCCCCATTGTTTTATAAAAGTCTTGTCATTGAACAAGTTAAGGGGAAAATATACTGTATGTGGTAAGCAAAGGAACACAGTGATGTGATGTCAGGTGTCAGAAAAGTGTATGAGTCATGCAGTACGTGCAGGACATGTGACGCATGGAAAAAATAATCTTTTGAAATAGGTCAAATTAAATGGCAGTGCACTGTAATCATGTGATAAGAATCACGTGCTAATTAATTATGAGTAATCATTATGCATTAGGAACATAGTAAAGCAGTATCATCACTGTCATCAATACTAAGCAGTTTGTTGGTTTTTCATTATTGCTCTTCTACCTTGTGACATTATCTCATTAACTGGTATTTAAGACTGATTGGAGCCTGTTAAACGTTTCTTTTTCAATAAAATGAATAAAAACATCAACCATACACTTCCCGGCCACTTCATTAGGTATACATGTTCAACTGTGCATTAATCCAAATATCTAACCTGCCAATCACATTGCAGCAACTGAATGTATTTACAACACCTTGAAAAAGTATTCATACCCCTTAAACATTTCCACATGTTCTCACGTTTTTATGTGACAGACCAACACAAAGTGGCATATAATTGTGGAGCGGAAGGAAAAAGATAAATGGTTTTCAATATTTTTTTACAAATAAAAATCTAAAAAGGATGGTACGCATTTGTATTCAGTGCCCTTTACTCTAATACCCCTAACTAAAATCCAGTGGAACCAATTGCTTTCAGAAGTCACCTAATTAATAAGTAGAGCCCACCTGTGTGTTATTTAATCTCAGTATAAATACAGCTGTTCTATGAAGCCATCAGAGGTTTGTTAGAAACAATTAAGGAACAAACAACACCCAAAGGAATAAACCAGACATGTCAACAACCAGAAGACGACAACCAAATCGTGGAGAAGTTTGAACCAAAAGACAACAACCAAGTTGTGGAAAAGTTTAAAGGTTGTGCTATAAAAAAACATTTCCAAGCTTTGAATATTTCACGGAGCACTGTTTAATCCATCATTTGAAAATGGAAAGTGTATGGTGCAACTATCAAGACATGTATGGCTTTCTTTCAACTTTTGCAAGGGACTGTAGGCATGTGGACAAGTTGATCTGCTTCACTTCAAATTAAGCAGAGAATGTACACGAAAGATGAGATAAGTGACTGTTCTCTTAATTAAGATTGTATGTAAAAGCAAGTTCATTGTTTGCCGGCACATAAAGCCTCATCACAACACCACACTACCAGGACTCCTGAGACAGAGACACACAAGGGTAAGGGGTGAAACAGATCAGTGATGGACACAATCACACAGCTGAAAAAAAAAAAAAACACTGCACACAAGAACATCGATAAACACTGAAAATAGTGAGAATGTAAAACCTGGCACCTCCACAGGTATCAGCACAACAGAAACACCGTCCCTAATGATGTACAACAGCAACAGGAAAACAAAGAACCAGATGATGTGCAGGATATTACAGTGAGGAGTAAAAGAGTGAATATGTTACTCATTACAGAACCAGCAACAAAATGAAAAGTCAATTATTGAGTGAAATAATGCAGGAGAGTGAAGGTGTAGAGGTGCAGCCTTCCAGAATTTAAACAAGATCACCAATTATCATTAGCGCGTGGGGTGAGGGCATGGTTGGATCAATTTTAATTAAAAAAAAAAAAAAAAAAAAACCTTGCCAGTTTATCTAAAAAATATAAAATATAAAAACATGAAAATAAGTTAACACTTAATATTAAAGAACATATAATAAAGAGCATATAAAAGTCAATCTCTCTCTCTCTCTCTCTCTCTCTCTCTCTCTTTGACTTTTAAAAACAACTGACTGGATTCTGTGGGCAACACAAGAATGTAGACGGTTTGAGTTCTGCTAGGCTCCACTGAAAAAGAAGAATGCCAAAAAAAAACCCAGTTAATTTTGTGTTACTTGTTGACATTTTGAACAGGTGTGTGGGCGTGTCTGGACGATTGCATGTGGTTTTGGCATTATTTAAGAATACTGTCTCTCTCTAAAAACAAAATGACCTCAGCATCTTACTACAATGATTCATATGCCACGAGACTGAAAGAGAGTAATCTGATGCTCCTAACTTTCACATGAGCATGACATGACCATTTCTTATATATCAAAAAGATTTTGAAAACATTTCTGCATAAAAGAAACTTCTATATAGCGCAATAAAGAGCAATAAAATAAACAGTCAATATTTGGAGTGAAAACTCATTGCTTAATCAGGAGTTTTAGACACAGATTTGTGCAGGTTTATAAGAATAGTTTTACTGAGCTTGCTGGAGAATATGAGTTCTTCCTTTCTATTTTTATGCAAATCCCAGGAGCGTACATTGGGTTTTTTGTTTCCATCTTAAAACTGGTCTGTCTTGCACTATATATATATTTTTTTTACAGCCATGCTTATATTCTCCTGTAATATTATTTATTATTTCATTCAAGTTTTATATGGAAATACTGAAAAAAATAAATATTTTGTACATAATTATGCAGACTTGATAAACATATATAACAAAATTGGTACAGCAGATAATATATAATAATATGGTGCCTAAGACTTTTGCACAGTACTGTGTATATATATATATATATATATATATATACATGGATCACTTTAACAGTGTTTTCTTTTCTAGTATTAACAAACCAAAGTGATTTTGCTTCACTTTTTTATTTTTTATTTAATCCCAATTCTTGCATTTGTTTTTGATTATCAAGAATGCATTCACCAACTCAAAGGAGAATTGTAAAACAATTATCTATCAGTATGGCACATGTTAACTGCTTTGTAAGCAACTGATATAGCAGAGACAGAAGCGCATCAGTGCTGCAGTTTATCAGTAGCTTCAACTGTTTCAAAGAAACCAGCTTGATAATGATCTGCAACTGATGCAAGCCATTAACCCATAGCGATATCAGCATTTCAAAGCTCATCAGAAACATATACTAGTAACTTGTTAGCAAGTCAGATCTTTTTCAAAAATTATGTCAGCAATAGCGAAGATATAAACACATATGAAGCACATTTCCCCAAGTCCCCAAGTTAATACCCTAAATTTGGTTCTTCAAAAATCGCCTTATTGTTCTGCACCTCTTTGGACCCAGCTTGATTTCTGTAGAAGTTTGTCAAAGCCCATCCATCCATCCATCCATCCATCCATATCACAAAGACACCCATTTATAGGCTATCAGCAATTTGGAATTGCCAGACAATGGCCTTCGATATCAAGACCAGGGAGATGATTGTAGATTTTTGCAAAGGCACAAGGACCATCCACTTACCACTTACTATTGGAAATGGGACAATAGAGAGGGTCACCAGTTTTAAATTTCTTGGCCTAACTGTGACAGAGGACCTAACATGATCTCATCACCTAATAACATCATGTCGGCCATAGGAAAGGCCCAGCAGTGCTTCTTCTACCTGAGGAAACTGAGAAAAGCCAATCTACCTCAGCAGCCTTTGTTGAAATTTTACCGTTGTGCTATAGAGAGTGTGCTGACATATGGACTCTTGGTGTGGTTTTTTTTACTTTGTTATTTATAACAATGACCATAAAGTTTAAATGAATTGAATTAAACATTAAAATCCTTCCTAGAAGACTTGAAGTTGTTATAGCTGAAAGGGTGGGACAATATCATATTTATTTCATATATATCCTATTCTTCCCTTTGGGGCTTCTAGTAGAACTTGGTCATTTTGATAAAATTAGTTGTCAATTGTCAAGTTTTATTCTAACCAAGATGGATAGTTTTAAGATGATCCAGCATTGGAGATTATAGTCTGTTCTTTTTGAGTAGTCAGGAGAGGTTGAGTCCAAACAGCTTAATTGAAACAATGATGCTAAAATAAGTAATGTGATTAATAAATAAAGCGACCTGTGGTGTATGGACTGTCAAATTAAATCCAGGGGATAGCAGTTGTTATGTAATGGAAGAATAGAGGATTTATTCCAGTTGATTGAATATTTAGAAAAATTAGAGAATGACTTGATGAGTTTAATCGTTTCTTGTAATGATTATGTGCGGGATTGTAGATTGTAATATATCTGTGTACAGGCTGGTTTTGTGGTGCATATTTTATGTTTGAATTCCCTTAATGTGGGTGTTCTGACAAATAGCTGTTCGATGAGCATGGTGAATAGTGAGTGGGCGAGTGCACACCCTTATCTATAGTGTGAGACTATGAGATGTTAGTCCATTCGTGATGACATTGGCTTAAGGTGTGTAAATAATTTTGATCCAGTTGATGAATGACTTCCCAAAGCTAAAAAGAGTGACTTTGATGTTTTTTGCTTGTTGGATTGAAGGGTAGTACCATGAATTAAATGTGTGTATCAGTGGATGCGAGTCAACCTTTAATAAAAACCGGTTTGGTCTGAGTGGATTATAAACATGACTTTTTCTAGTCTGTGCTTTAGGGTGGAGAGTTTCGGAGGAGGAAATGTTTCTGATTTACTTTTATATAAGAAAGACGGTGAAGTTGATGAAGGTCAGATAGGGGAAGATTTCCTGGCATGAGTGAGTAATTTGGCAATCAGCTTTCTTGGGGGAGTCCTAAATCTGGCAATTCTTTGATGCTGTGCACAGTAAAAAAAAAATTTTTTTTTAATTTAAAGAAAAGAAAAAGATAGTAGAAGTATAGGTGTTGAAATGTTGTTAAATGCTATGTCATTTAGGTTCACAGTGACATTAAGAAAATAAAAACAAACCAAAAGTATTAATATCAATCTGACTGATCCTTAATAAATTATTTAACTAGCTGGTGAAAAAAAAATTGTTCGCTGGTCCAAATATAAATACCATTGTCTCCATCACAAGTTGATGGTCTTCCACTGCTCTACAGAACATTTACAGAGATGATACCATAGATACTGTAAAAGAAGGGGAAGCACTGAAGGCAAACTATGCAACACGAGACCACCAACTGTGACAAAGGGGATTTTCTAAAAGGGTTTAACAATGACACAAATGTATGGCTCATGATGAGACTATGTTAAGTAGTACCTTTGTATAGTTTCTCTTTCAACAATTCGCAACACATAATTAAAAATGTATACCCATTTTTGTATGACTTTGTTTGTACTTGCTTCCTGCAGTTGAATCATTTAATACTTGAAAAGGCCAAGTTATAAGCAGATGTGTAGATCCACAGTAAAATGTGACTGATGTGATCATATCTACTTAAAGAAGACATACATCCCTGTACCAAGGATTCAAGTGTTAATATGTCAGGACCTCGATGATATACAGAGCAAACAGATTATCATTTCCTTCCTCCAAAGATTCAGCAGGACATTGGAGGGAAATATGATGATGATTAGTTAAACTTTATGGTGAAGTTCTTTTGGATCAAGGAACGTATTGAAATGCTAAGATCCTTGGATGACCTGTATGAAGGAAGAAGACCCATATCAAGGTTTACCATCTGGCTGCTGCATTTGATTAAAAACAAACCCTCTGTCTTAAAGTGATTTTGACATTGTTGGGTGTTGGTGTGATTCAGTGATTGACCTCAGATCCTGAAATGGACAAAGACAAGAGTAATAGGAGACTCGAATGTCATTAGAGTTATTTTTATTTCTTTTTTTAATCTGTTTACTGTAACTTTTACACTTGGACAAAATATGTAAAGTGTGTAGGACTATTTATTTTTATTAGTTGACCACAGTGCCCAATTTTGGAAAATATTGCATTTTATAGTACTAAATAAACTTTTAAGCACCCTGTAATGTTCTCTTTTCAGTTTGGATCAGGTATAGTGTAACCGCTTAAAAGCTGGTACACAGTAAAATCCCCAGTGGTTATGACCTTTTCAGTCTTTATTTGAGTCAAAATGGATTCTACATATAAACACTACTGGTTGTTAACTCTACACTCTAGGTATTAATTCACCAACTCACTCTCTCCTTGTCTAGACCGCTTTCTCCAGCAGGGTTGCGGGAAGACTGGAGCCTGTCCCAGGAGGGCACAAGAGTACACCCTGGACAGCGTGCCAATCTACTGCAGAGCATCAACTCATCACTGGGGAATTTGCTGTGTATGCCAGACAAGTATGTTTTGGAGACATTAAATCATCTGTGATGGGTGTCTAGATTTTAAAAAAAAAACTAAAATATGATGCTTCATGGAGTAAGTTTCTTACTCCAGACATAAGATGGTGGGTGTAAATAAAAGAAAGGTCAGAGACTCACTTATTGGGAAAGTCCGTTAGCCCTTGGCAGCTCATAAATCAATCCTACAACACTTTCATAAATTTGTATAAAATAATCTAATAAATCTAAATTAAATATATAAATATGATTGTGACACAATAAAATAAATGTGGCAATAAATATAGAAAGTATGCAATATAGTATGAAACAATTAAACAAATAAGCAATACTAAATGAAGTCATGGTTTTAAGGCATTAATAAATCACACTTAATTTCAGAATAACAGGGTCGCATGTCAGATATTTTTTTTGTTCATAATAATAGGCTTTATTTTTAAATGGCTTTTTTATATTAAGGCCGTTTTTATTTGAAACATTTATAACCGTTTGTTGAAGCTTTGAAGCCTCAGTGAATTATACAGTATGTCATCAAACTAAAATATCTTTACCTAAAATAGCTCATGAATATATTTTAAATACTAATTAAAAATATATTAACCAATCAAAAAAAACAAAAAAAACTGTAAATTCAGATTCACCCCCTAGCTTAATTGGTTTAATGGAGTTAATGAATATAAGTTGTTAATCTTAGTAATAATAATAACAATAATAATGATTTTGTTTATATAGATACCTTTCTAGTCGGGATTCTGCATGAGGTGAATTGACTGTTGTGATCAGTTGACTGGTGATTTTAGGACACTGGTCGCTCAGTGGTAGGTTTCTCCCCTGTCATGTGAAAGGCCCAGGTTCGATTCCCAGCCAATGCCCAAACGCCAGCCACTAGATTCAGTGCCAGTCAAAGCCTAGACAGAATAGGAGGGTTGCGTTAGGAAGGGCATCCAGCATAAAACATGTGCCAAGCGGTTACGCTATGCCATACGTTTTATTATTTTTAAATACCCTGGGATAAAGTACTACCGTACTATTGCCCAATCTTAGTTGTCAAACTTCCAAAATAATTTTCATGGTGGAAACAGGTTAAACAGCACCTATGGTTGATAATTATATTGTAACAGCATGCTCCACTGGCTTTTATTTCTTACATTATTGACACAATTATGGCCTCCATCACTAACTCATTAGTCTTGTGATTTAGTTTTCTCATTGGGACACAAGTCTGCCTGTCTGTATAATTATCCTAATTATAGCTTACTTTTTTTCAGCGTGCATTTTCAAAGCTGTCTGGCACACCTCTTCAAATTACTGGAAGCAAGATACAAGAATGTTTCTATACGAGTACAGATGTGGCCAAAAGTTTTGAGAATGAGCCAAATATTAATTTTCACAAAGTTTGCTGCTTCTGTTGA
>JAOVVB010170991.1:0-11435 GCA_028570985.1 Heterobranchus longifilis | reverse complement strand
ACCCACACCCACACACACACACACACACACACACACACACACACACACACACAAGGTTGAAGTTTGGCAAAAAAAAAAAAATATTTGTTATTATTGTTATTGTTTAACACTCCAAATCTGTTTCATCAGGACTGTGCAGATTTGACTGACAACACAAATAAACAACCCCACGAATGTCAATACATTTCGATTAAAATCTTGCTAAACTCTGATTGGTGCTTCACTGATTTCCTGTTGAGCCCTGCCTGCTTAAGGCTAGTAAGAAAAGTACAAACAAAAACAGAAATGCAGACATTTGTCACGTGAAATAACTAAAACTGAAAATTGTTCATGTAGGACTCCATCGCTCATAGTAAGAAGAGGATTGAGAACAATACGTACGTAGGTTTTCGGAGCCTTTAAAGGAAATTGATGAAGTAATATTGTAAAGCAACATAGAGATTTGCTAGCATGTATGGCAACCATTTATTTACATTATTGTATCACATATTGATGTCCCATTCCTGAATGCTACGGTTACATTTTTCTTACCACTGTAGCATCACTTTCATTGGGAATTACAGTAATTGCGAATTAATCAATGATTTGCAGCTTTATTTTGTATAAATTCTGTACATCCTCCCTGATGCTGAGGATACCAGCCACGGTGTTGCGCACTGGCTGTCTGAGTTGTCTGTGTCACAGCCTATCTGGAGACCAGACACCAATAGTCCTGCTGATGGATCATTCGTCAGACACCACTTTGGATGCTCTGGGGCAAGAGAGCAGTTTATAATAGCTGTCAGGGCTGTCGTGTGTGTGTGTGCGTGTGTGTGTGTCTGTGTGTGTCTGTGTGTGCGTGTGCGTGTGCGTGTGTGCGTGGCCCTTCTCTGCACCTCCGTTCTGCTCTGAATCTCACAGGACTACTTACTGGTCCTGTACTTCTACACACACAGACAGTTTTATCACTATTTCTTCTTTAATTTATTGTCCTTATTTCCCACATATGGGGCCTAGGGAAGTAAACTGCTGCTTGTGTGTGTGTGTGTGTGTGTGTGCGTGCGTGCGCGTGCATGGGTGTGTTATGACTAGGGATGCCACAGTGAGGACATTTTCCCACCGGTTACTAAACTTGTGACAATTACATGATTACACCGCAAGCACACAAGCACACACCAGCTTTTACTGTGCAGCCCATTTTGGCAGACCCCCCCGAAGCGCTACCCGCTTCCCTTCAGCGGCCATGTTAACCATAGACTGTATATAAATATGATGTCCAGAGCTATGCGACACGGGGCACTGCGGTCAGCTCACGATCAGCTCGCAATCGAGTTTCATGGTTTGATTTCTTCGTGAGCCGCGATTGAATCTGGCAAGGAAACTCACTGATAATCTGTTATGAACAGTGTAGATATTTCATATGATATAAATTATCAGATTCTGCACTTTTTTAATGTTAATTAATGTTGTGTTTTTTATTTTTAGCTTGTAGTTTTCTTGGCTTTACTCTCTGTAAAGTGTCGTTGAGCATTGTTAAAAGCGCTATACAAATAAAATGTATTATTATTATTATTATTTTGCTTTACACTTTGACACCAAATCCTCCGCCATCGACTTGTCTGAAGTGAAAGTGAAAGTTAAATCTGAGTCCTGCAGCTACACTCTGCTGCTGCTACTTTAAGGTGCATCAGACACAACATGAGCACTGATACACCAAAATTGAACTAAATGGGTTTTATTTGTATTTTTAAAAAAAGCAAGCAGTGGAGGCAGTGGGCAAGTAATGTAGTGGGTGTATGCCCAAACACCATGTAACACCGGTAACCCAGACTACCGTGGCAAGCCTAGTTATGACTTGCACATATTGCAGCTTAGCTTGTCCCCCAGCGTGTGTGTGTGTGTGTGTTCTGTGTTTACTGCTATTATCACTCAAGGCCATCTGATCTCCAGGTGAACGTACCGTCATCAAACAACCTTTGAGAAAGTTCAGTTGTACAGATGATCCCGTCTCTGTGCGTTCTGCAACGACCATGACAAACACTGTTCATATGCTGCAGCACTTGATGTCGACATTGACTCATCCCTCGTGATATTTGTCCCCTGCAAACCTCTCATATCTAAATGTTTTCTGCACACATAAATATTCAGTTGGAAAAGAAATTGCCAGCGAAGTTATAATACGAAGGAGAGCCATCCATTTCAAGTTCTGCAATATTAATGAGTCACAACACTCAACACATTCAAGCTCAAATTAAAGTAGTAACACAGCAATTACATATTAATTACCTTTGCTACAGTCTATTCCCCACTGGAATGGGACATATGTGATCAATCTTACGGTCTGCTGATAAAAGCTTTTACAGTTATTGCTTCAAACACCAGGTGGCTAATGCATGTTACTTTTTTCAGCAGAAGCAGTGATTAAAAAAGACAAGAAGGGTAGATGGGCTGAGCAACAATAGCCAACATGCAGAAGAAACAAAGACCAATAGAGCTTTTTCACAGAAGTCATTTTGACTTGTCAAAGCACAGGTGTAACTTATAATATTAACAATATTCAAGTCTCCATCCAAATGTAGTGCACTTTTCGCCAGAAAATCACCCAAAAAAATGCAAATGTTTGTTTCCATAAACAGCTGTCATGATCCCTTCGCTAAGTCTGTTTCCATTGCACTTAATTGCATTTTGTTTTATCAATACACCAACTTTTCCATCTCAGACAGGTGCAAAAACATTTTGGGGATATTTCAACCTGTTTTTGAATGTATGACATTTCCACTATTTTTTTTTTATGTGCAGTGTGCATAAAACAGTTGTATGGAAACACTCTTATTGGCTCAGTAAACGCTAGAATTGGCTCACCTAAATTAAATGTAGTCCTTATTAAAGTTACAATCTCGAAGATCTCATTCGTTTCATTCTCTTTAGCATCATCTTTTGGCAATATGCGGTAATTGCAGATGTGTTTTTGGTTCCCACTTTTACTTGTTTTTGAAGTAGCAGAGCAGAGATGGGAAAAACCCGGACGCTGCTTCACACACAAGTGAGTTGAAGAGCGAATCTGTCGCTGTAGCTCCGCCTACCCTCTCTGCTATCGCTGCTTGTGATTTTGAGAATGTCGCCGCAGACACCCAGCTCGTAATACTGCAAATGCAAGCAAGAATACGCTTTTATCCGTGGGCCATAGTCTCAATCACGATTGTCTTACCTCATTCGGCGAGATATAATGACTTAACAGACATTTATTTAAATGAATATCTTCAAGATTATTACTTTAATTAACATTTGTGGTTTTCCTGTTAGGATGTGTTAAAATGTCAGAGACATTATATGATCGACAGATGATCTCTGGGGAAGTACAGTTCAAAAACTCTACAATAATTACCTTTTCACACTAAAGGGTTTATATATTCCTGAAACAGACTGTTCTGTACTGGTACGTAAAACCATTGAGTTCATACCTGTTCTGAATGGCCACACTCGAAGGCAAACACACCTCCTCCCTGATCTCTCTCTAACATTATTGTCTCTTTTGTCCAACTGCTGCATGATGCGGGTATGATGATTGTCTATTTTGGAAACTTGCAATTGTTGGATGCAGTCCCTCCCTTTAACAAGCACTAGTTGATAGTTATGATATTGAGGCATTAAAGATGAAGACTATATAAATGTCACGTGTTTCACTTCATGAAAACAGTTCAGTTTTTGCTGTTTTAGTTTAAAGTTTGACTGACCTCATGCACTCAGCACTGAGTCAGTTTGTTCCAGACTCAGACACGAGGCACAGATTTGTCTTTAGGTTCAGTACAGTGTGAAACGGCTAACCACAGCTGTGGTTTAATGAGCTCATATTCTATATGTCACCTAATCTCACTCTTTAAGGCTGGCCCTGTGTGTGTGTGTGTGTGTGTGTGCATGTGCGTGTGCGTGTGTGTGTGTTGACCGTCACACACCCCACATTCTGTCCTTCTCCATCTGTCGCCTCTTGACAAACACATGGTGTCTTGTTTGGCCGACTCAGCAAGGCCCTTGGCTCTGTGGGCTACATGTATAGTTACACACACATACACAGACATATACACACACTCTCTCATCTCTACATCTCTCATGCATTGTTGTGTGTAGGATAACGGGACTGTGGTGATGTAGAGGGTGCAAATGGGTTTACACAATAGTTCAGAGAATGAGGCAGACTGATGCATCATGGGGCACAGAATTAATAAGCAAGGGAAGCAAAGAAAGACAAGAAATAAAATGGCGATTCACTGCGGTCCACTCACTAGAGGCTGTTAGCAGGTTCGTCCTGTGTGTCCTGAAATTCTGCCAGAAATATGAGCCTCATATGGAGGAGGATAAGACCCAGAGAGCAGAGGAATAGGCTGATGGGAAGAGCAAACAGGCATACATACTGATAATTGTGGGCAGAAAGAAAGAGAGAAAGACAGGCTCAGAGAGGGATCGACAGACAAATGAGTGAATAGTTTCATCCTGTTAATTATTTGTGTTCAACATGCATGCAGGGTGACAGGGTGAGACTTGGCACCAGTTCATGATGAATGCCATATTTCAGTGCCAGTCTACTGCCCTCACAGGGAGTCAAGTGACATGCAGATCTCTACGATTACAATTGTTTATTAAAGGACAACACATGCTGTAGAAAGTACCCTTAGTGCATGCAGCAATAGAGCTCACTGTTGGTTCAACCCCCTTGTAAATAATAGAGGTTGTTCTTTCCTCTGGAGAGATTTTGGGATCTGTGCCTGTTTTTGATTAATTTGTAATCCTATGGACATTATGCATGGAGTAGAGCCTGTGTCACATGAAGCGAAAATTATATCCAATCCTAAATCGATCCTTTCAGTACCAAACACTCGCCCCATGTAGACATTAAAGTAAAACATTTGTAGTTTACTCCTGCGCAAGTCCTTGATCAGCTTCAATTCGATGGGTTCCAAAGAAAAGGAGGCAGGATATGAACCTTTAAGAGCAATGACAACATGGTAAATGTTAAACAGCTTCAGTGAGACCTTGGTCAATTGTTAGACAGACTTAAAAAGAAATATCTGGCCTTGATTTCATTGTCGAAGAAGTGTTGTCAATTCAATTCATCAAATCAACCACTTACATGAAAACAAAGTGTTTTTTTCCCTAAAACTACTACTACTACTACTACTACTACTACTACTACTATGTTTATTTCTGCTGTAAGGTTGGGCATTTTAACATGGGGTTCTATGGGGATTGACTTGCTTTTGGAGCCAGCCTCAAGTGGCCATTTGAGGAACTGCAGTTTTTGACACTGCCGATTTGGCTTCATTTTTCAGGCTTCAGGTTGCCATAATTGATATGGCGGTTTTGTTAGCAAACAGGTGCCTGCTTACACCTAGCAGATACAGAGCTGCATTAGCATTCAAATCCAATATTCACTCTTGTTTTAGCTCTGTTTTGGTCTCCACCAACTCCTGACAGAATTATCTGGCTCTTTACCTGCTAAATGCTTCACTATGTTCACCAGCTAGTCAGTAATTTGTGTCTGTCTGCTGCTTGGTACTGGGCAGTTAGTGTACTGTCGGTTTATCAGAACTTTTTTGCTGAAAACTGTTGTGTTTGGAAACGATGTGGATGAGCTGAAAGATGCTAAAATGCTTAACAGAGCTGATGGAAACTGCAGAATCTGGTGATAATTCTCTGTGGGTTTGTCACTACGAGCGACAGCTTCACTTTGTACTCTGTGACTTAATCACTTGTTCATACAAAAATATTGATTCATGCAACTTCAAAGTCACTTTATCTAAGTTTATGAACTGTGTGCTGAACTACAGACTGGTTCATGTATGTGTGGCCAGCTAAGCTAAGGTAATAGGAGTGATAACATGATCTGCTGCACTTTAAACAGACGCAGGCACACACACACGCATGCATGCACGCACAGGCACAGGCACAGACACATACACGCACACACACACGTCTGCTAACACATCCACATGCACACGCCGCGGCCAGTTTGTGATACCCTAATAACAATAGTTGTGGTAATGTGGGGTTGTGTGACATGTTGATGTGCTCGTCATGTCGCCTATTTTTGTCATCCTGCTGTCACATGGCACTAGTTAGTTGGTCTTAACTCACGTGTGACACCTTTTCATCCAAACAACATGATGCATGCGCCATACATGTACTTGATTGACACTTAGTTGTATATGTACTTAGTTATATGTACCTGCACACAATGGGTCTGATTAAGTACTGCCATTGTGAAGGTTTTAAGAGAAATAACACTTAATTACTGAGAACCACTGAGAGAGACAAAGAGAGAGAGAACAAAGAGGAACTTGTGTTCGGTTGTGAGAACGTTGGTGTAGAGTTACTTGAGTGAAACCCAACTACAATAGCCTTGTGTAAAGTGATATACAGCACAGTAACGGGATTACCAAATGGCTAGTTATATTGCACATTACACATATTATAAATTTTAACTATATATGATACACAGTGTTGCCAGTTTTTTGTCTTTTGCCATGTGATTTCATTTGTGTTCTTGCATCCATGTGTCTGGATTTAAATTTTTCCCACCCGTCCAAAACTCAAGTTTATTTGTACAGTCCAATATCACAACAGTCTTCAAGCTCTATAAGAACACATGGATAAAATACCCAGCAAACTGAAATATCCTCAGGAGAGGAAATTTGAAGAGATCCCCCCCCCCTTCCTTGGATGTCTGGGGTAGCTATATGAGCTGTAGATGGGGGAAAAAGGCAAAGTCAGGCATCCAGGCCCCTAATAATAAGACAGCCATAAGCGAAATATAACCCTTGATGAAATTTAAGACCTTTCAGGCTCTCAGGCTTTCTTTCCAAAGCCAACAAACAAAATCATCAGTGCCTATGTTGCTTTTCATTAAAAACATTGAAGAGTAGAAATCCACTGATCCTTGGCATTATTTGTCACTTGCAATAGCATAATGGAACATATTAAATTACTCTACAACATAAGTTGCTCACTCTACCACTTTATATACTATCCAAAATCCTTTCATATAAGTATATATTAATTTAATTTATAGGCCTAATATGCAATTCATGAAATAGTTATGGCTTGAGGAATACAAGGGCAGTTCAGATGGGGTTACAGTGAAATTCATTTCTATAAAGAGATGCCTGCATATGAATGTAGAATCTGTAGGCAACAGGACAAGATTTTAGTATCGGAAGCATTTTATTTTCTGTTTGTAGTCTGAGTAGTATCTACCAGTCACGTTTGAGCAGGCTTTGGTTGCATGCATGTAAGCAGTCCTTGTGTAGCGCAAAAGAGGCGGAACACATTTGCTGAAATGCAATCTCGGAAACCCATTTTATTAGCTAGGTTTGAAACTGTTAACTGAGTGTAAACTGGCGACTTGTGAAACAATCCGGTCGTAGACGTTGTCTCTCAACTCCAACTCCATTCCTGCGTCGACCCGGCTATCCACTTGTTACACACTCGAAATATTGGCCGTTGCCCCCAGAGGCTAAATCGTAGTCAGACCGATAGAGATTGCAGTGAAATACGACACTATACTGTACTTACTGAGTGTTTGTCATCCATTGCTGCCAATTGTGGTTGTGTATCACCACTGAGCTGAACTCATTGCTTCCCATGCCACTTAATATGATATACAGGCGTTTATGAGGGTACATATTTGTCTGTGGGTGTGACCATGTTGTTTTACATGTGCATTACTTTTATAAGAGCCTTACAGTGTCTGAGTAGGCTAATAACTCAGTTCTGTGAGACAGCATGCTGCAGTAAAGTAATCTTAAATTAATAATCCACAACCCTCTGTGTTTTGTTTGCTGCTCTGTCGCTGATATGGTACAACAGTGATTCATGAATCTTTCGCATTTAAAAACAGCTGTCAAGTAGGTCTGGGAAAATCCTCTATCACTCGGTTGATGATTCATTTTATGTTGCCTGCTGAGGAAATGGTTAGAATGAGAGGCTACAGCTGCCACGGCTGGACAGACAAATAAGAGCACCACCCAGAGATTAACAGAAAAACAAGACAAAACGTACAACAGCTTAATTGGACAAAGGCAGGAATGCAAGTGTGCTGAAAAGAAAAATTATGTGTCTGACTAAACATCAACTTTGCTGTCTCCTTTTCTTCTGTGTCAGATGAAGCCTACATTAAGTCCCTACATTAACTGGCACATATATGAAAACCATGAATCCAAAGTAAAGAAAGGACATTTCATTAAAAAATAATGAAAGGGAATAACATAGATCAGATTTTGTTATTGTCCACAAATCCCATGAAATGTCAACAATGTGTTAGTCTGCCTCTTTAAGGCCCTGCTTACATGTATATGGATATTTTTGTAAATGGAGCACTCAGTATGGAGATATTTTTCAACGGACGAGAAATATATATTTCTAAAATATCAATTTTCTATCAATTTATACACATATCCATCAGGGCCTAAACTTCACAACTTCCCCAGTGGCACTCAGTCCCAAGCCTGTTTGTTCCTATTGATGATTTAAATCTTTAAAAAGTGGGTCACCAATATATACTGTCATTTTTATTCAATTTTATACTGTCATTATTTCCTAAAACAGCTGAACATTGTAGGTTTTAGCAAATGTTACTCAAACGGAAGCAAAAAGGACATTTGGTGGGGACTATTTTCAGTGGCGGATTAATGCACATTTAGTGCTCCAGCGAGTATCTGGGGCAGCAGGACAGTGTATGTGGGGTTGTGATCATGGTAATGAGGGACCGTGTCACCCACTGCAACAGTGTGGCTCCTTAACACGTTTTTAATTGTTTTTGGACAACAATGCAGTAATGCTTTCTTTCTACAGTGCATATAATGATCTGGCATTCCACACTGGCACTATACTTCTAATTTTAGCTGAGAGGCCACTGCTGACCTGACTGCACACATACTCTAGAGTGGGAAATTATACTGAATGAGACATGAGTGCTACAAAAAGAGGAACAGTTTATGGTTATATAAATGACTGTGTTGAGTGTTTTATGGATCTATGTTTATTGTAAACTCCTCTCTAAATCATTTGACACAGCCTTCACCTTATGTCTGTGTACACATTTGCTTTTGAGTGTACCTACATGTGTGTGATTATACTTATGTATATATCTGTACATGCAAATGTGTGTCATTGTATTAGTAGTGCACTCTTTGGAAGAAATGGACCTGGATTGGATACTGAATGGTGGAAAGGATCACTGTACGAGGGAGGAGAGTACACAGAGAGGGATCAGTGATGAACATATTCTGTTGGCACAATTAAGATTACTTTCCTTCAAAATCCTTACCTTGCACGGCAGCTGGATTCTCGCGATATCACAAGATCATGTGAGAATCACAGGATTACTTGATCGCACAAATCCATCTTGTCAGGGTCTGGTGCAGACCAATCAGCATCCTGTGAGGAACTACTGGTAGCTACAGGTGCGGTTTAGGTGTGTGAACTCATTCAAAACAACAATGGCAGCTCTGCGTAGATGCTATAGTGTAGGATGTATCAGAACTGGAGAATATTTCTTCATTGAAAGAAGAGCAAAGAACGGCACTGCAGGCCTTTCTGCACTTCTCAAATAGGATATTAGGCCTACTCCAGACATTTCTTTAATCTTACATCACAACGTCTGCTGACTGTATTAGTGTATTATGTATTATCAGCTGAGCGTGCACCTCATGCTATTTACAGAACGTTATCATTCATCTGTGTGGATGCTCATACTGTTGTCGTTATTGTTATTGTTGTGAATTGACCTACAAGGGCCAGAGCAAGTAGGCTACTGTACCTTGTGTCAAGCTGCCGACATATTCTGTATCGTGGATATTCCACATCATAGCAACCAGACTCAACCATGGCGTCTCAGTTGAAAAGAAAAAACACTGCGCCTCCAAAGCGCTCTCCTTCGTGGGCATTTTCAGAATAGCGCCTGACATGTTCAGATGGGAAATAAAAAACGTTGATGGACACAGACGACCTTATGAAAGTAACGACAGCGATTGTCCGACCAATGAGAATTTGATCGGACAAGAGCAGCAATATATTGATATTATATCGATACCATGTTATGAGACTAGATATTGTCTTAGATTTTGGATATTGTGTTGCCTTTTCCTGGTTTTAAAGGCTGTGTAAAGTGATGTAATCCTCTGAACTTACCAGACTGTTCTATCTATTGTATTGTTTGCCTTTACCCACTTAGTCATTATATCCACATTACTGATGTTTATTTATCACCAATCTCATTGTGTAAATATTTTGTGAAAGCACCAATTGTCAACCCTACAATATTGTTGCAATATTGATATCAAGGTATTTGGTCAAAAATATTGTGATATTGGATTTTCTCCATATTGCGCAGCCCTACTTTATCTGCTTTTCCCTACACAACAGTTTCAGACTTTTCTAATTGCGTTTTTGTAATCTGTTATAGTTGACTTTGTAATACTGTTGATAAGAAGAAGGGAGAGTAAGAGAGAAAGAGGAGGAAATTGAAAGAGGGGAATGTTAGGAGGAGAAAAAGATGAGATTAATGGAAAATAACAGCAACAAAAGAGAATGTAGTGTGGAGAAAAAGCTCTGTAAAAGCCTCAGTATGGCTGGAAAAAATGTGAGAGCCAAAGTAAAAAAAACAAAATAAAACAGCAAAAAGGTAAAATGAGGATTTGAATGACAACAATACAAGACAACAAACAATATGTCTCAGATGTTCTGCCTCTAATTAAAGTGATAAAATACTAATTTTTGGTTCGTTTTTAGTTTAATTTCACAAGAGTGACACCAACACTAACAAGGGAGGGATTTCTTTTCACCAGCTGGTACTGACATGACAAACAGAGCCCTCAGTGCATGAGGACTAACCACATTTTAAACGCCATGTCACATATTGGATCCAAAACACAATGGAACACACAAAGGGACAAAACACTGCATAAATTAGGTTTAGAAAGCAATTAAAGCAGGTAACGAAATCCTTGCGTACACATTGAGTGCACACAGCACACTCTTGGTTCATAGGGACAGTCACATAGAAACAACATCAAACCACAATATGTCTGAAATACCAAGACTTGAAAGTGAATTTTTTGCCTCCTAACATAATCATCAAAGTCTGCATCACGTTTAAAAACACCATGACACATGTGTAAGCTTATTGTGTGATGTTCCTATGCGATAAGGAGAAATGGCATTTCCTTTTATTTACTTTTCACAGCTCATCATTTGATTTATATTTATATGACAACATGACATTTCAGAGTTAATCTCTTATTTATGGTACTTTTGCCATTTCTATTTGAACCTTGTTTCTTCGTAAACAACAATGGAGGTGGAGCTGAATATGTGGAGGCACACATCTGTGTGTGTGTGTGTGCATGTGTGTGTGTGCGTGTGTGTGTGTGTGTGTGTGTGTGTGTGTGTGTGTGTGTGTGTGT
>JAOVVB010170970.1:0-7500 GCA_028570985.1 Heterobranchus longifilis | reverse complement strand
AACGTCTATTTATAATTTTGAGCTTCATTCTAGGGAAACTTTTGCTGTAACAAAGCAATATACAGTAGGATATTATTGAAATCTGAAATATGCTGGACTTCCTTTCCATACTGGTTTAATGATCATCCTGGCTAGATTTGGGTCAAAAGGTTGAACTATTAAATGGACTTTGCCTTTGAGTGGCATGTTCTCATTTGTTCACTAAGGAGCTCTCCTTTGCACCATGTTCGATTCGTCTGGTTTTAATATCAAATTTTACAGTGCGAGCATGCCTGGTTTATGAATCTGTCATTTTTTTCTCGGAATGTCTATAATTAATGCTGAATGACGAGACTGTATTGAACTGTTGAAAACCTCATTGTTCATTTCTATTTTGAACTTTTTAAGCTACAGTGCATGATATTTATTTGCTAAAAGAAACAATACATTTACTGTATGGTAGAACATCATGCTTTTATGATGCTGTGAATCACAGCTACTGTGTATAGGGTGTCTGGGTGGAAGTGACATGAGATTTATACTCTTAGGCATCATTAGGCCCCAGCTTAACCATGAATGAAGTCTGATTCCATGTTGACAGCTAGTCAGTTAAAAAATAATAATAATAAAATAAGAGTTGTTCTATAATTTGGGGAACAATACATGTCTGTTATTAATAAATATACTTATTTTAAACATTGTCTTCAAAAATATCACATTTTACTTATTAAGGGAAAATATGCTATAAAATCACTCAAATGTTATGTGCGTCCTATGCTCCGCTTAGCTTGAAAGTGACGATTATTGCAATGTTTGCTTTTGCAGTTGAGTGTTTGTTGGCTTTAAATTAAAATTTTCATTTGGCATGGACACGACCATACATAGCATGATATGCAGTGAAATGCTTATACTGTCCGTGACCTATAATAGAAAGATTTTACTAAAATAAAAGGCAAATTGCACGAGAAGAATACAATTGAACTAAATATAGAATTTCCAATTAAAACAAAGAAAAATATAATTAAAAAATATGAAATGGAATGTATAAACCTACAAATTTACAGATTTACAAAAGTTACAATAAAATATAATCAAAAGTAAAAATATATTCCTTTTAAAAAATGTATAAAACCTATTAGAGTTCACAGCAACTACTTTTTAATTTATTATTATTAATTAATTCATATAATAACATTGATTAAATTAATTGAAATATAATTTATTAATGTCCACAAAAGTTATGTCAGCTAAGTTACTAACAGAACTCTTTTTTGCCATGTGACCAGCACCACATCATTCTTCTCTGTGGCATGCATTTTAAACACAGTGTTTATTGTTATTGTGCATATTCACTGACGATCAACTATGTTACATAGACTGTTATGGAATACAGATTCTTTATGATTTAACTGTAATAATTTATCTAATTATGATATTAAACACGTTTTGTTGTATTACCACTATGACAATTAAGTCTCTTTGTCTTAAAGTGTTCATGAAATAAGAAAATTGTCAACTATTTTACCCAGTAGGGTACATAATCAGTCATCATTCCCACATCATTACCATTATCCGTCTACATCTGTCACAGCACACATTATTCATTTGGGTACGCTTTCACTTCCTCCCTCATCAACACAATTTTAAAATGCATTTGTTTTAAATAGATAAAAAGATGAGATACAGGGTTCATTTGGGATGCTGGTCCTGTAATGAGGGGAGAATATTAGGAGAAGCAGAGAGAAACACAGACCATAGTGTATGC
The DNA here is from genome assembly GCA_028570985.1 of Heterobranchus longifilis. Taxonomy (NCBI): domain Eukaryota; kingdom Metazoa; phylum Chordata; class Actinopteri; order Siluriformes; family Clariidae; genus Heterobranchus; species Heterobranchus longifilis. Next base: position 5,756 of record JAOVVB010170970.1, on the reverse strand, counting down.
CACAGAAGAAAATTAATATGAAACAAAATGAAAATGTTCACGACTAGCAGATATGTTACACTAAAGGAGTTTACTGACTTAAACTCCTTTAGTGTAACATATCTGCTAAACGAGTTTATAAAGTGACTCATGAATATCTCCTACGAGGAAAAATTGATTGTGATGTGATGATGTTTTAGCGTCTTCCTTTGTATGGGGTTTGAGGTCTACCTTTGTTAAGATGGTTGATGGATGGAGTTATTGTGTGGGCTTTTGTGCTTTGTTAAACCTCAGACAGGGGTGACAGCAGTACAAAAACTCTTACTCAAGTAAAAGTACTATACTGTAGGTTTGCGGTTGTGCCATATTCTTTCCATTTTCAGACGATGGATTGAACAGTGCTCCGTGAGATTTTCAAAAGCTTGGGATACTTTTTTATAACCTAATACTGCTTTAAACCTCTCCACAACTTTATCCCTGACCAGTCTGGTCTGTTCCTTGGGCTTCACTAATGTTCTCTAACAAACCTTTGAGGGCTTCAGAACAGCTGTATTATACTGAGATTAAATCACACACAGGTGGACTCTATATACTAATTAGGAGACTTCTAAAGACAATTGGTTCTACTGGATGTCTCAATATAAAATATGGTGAGTAAAAGTACAAGCTTTTCATAAAAATTTAGAGAGTAGAAGTAAAAAAGTATAACATATAAGAAATACTCAAATAAGGTACAGATACCTAAAAAAATACTAAAGTACAGTGATAGGATAGTTGTATTTCATTACTTGGCACATCTGACCTTATGGACTATGACTCTGTGAACTTTATGCTTTCAGACGTGTCTTTCTTGGTGAAGAGATCTGAATTTACCATCTTGACACAACAACAGTTTCCCAATGTTGGCTTTATTTAATACTGGACTACAGCAATACTACAGTCAAACTACTGTAGGAACGGTAATGGTGATAGAAATTGTGCTGGGGCTTTAATATCTTTGAAGTTGGATTTTGCACATTAAAGTGATATATTATGAAGTGTTTCAAAGAGATGGAAATCAAAAGAAACATCACTAAGGGACAAAGGCAACCCAATTAATTCTCATGTAATTAAAACACACTTACTACAGTAGTTTGGCACTTTTTACACCTTTCCTCCCCATTTGGTCCATTATAGCTTCCGAAATTTTAGTTAATTTAAGATCATTGTGAAATAACAGCTTCTTTGTGAGTAATTAAAGGCAGGGGCATGACTGATTTAACTCTCTGCTGCTCTAAGGATAACTTTTGATATGACAGACTTTGAATAACTATTGATTTTTTTTTTCTTCTCTTTTTTGTCCTTACTATGACTTAAGTGACTTTTAGACAGGGCAGCTGAGTACCAGAATATGGCAGTGAATGTATAGATTTTAGCCACAGGGACATTCATGACGCACTTGTGTTTGCGGTACGATTTGGCATCTTTATTTATATAGCCTGTAGCTCTGGTAACGAAAGATCAAGTGCGGAGTATGAACCTACGCGCATTACTCACGTCTCAGGCATTCTTAGCAACACTTTTCTATCTCATGGACATGTCACGCTGTCTTTAAAAATATATACTGGCATGTATGACTTCAGAACATTTATATTGTCATATTGCCCCAATGGGCTTTTGCTTTAGCCACTGTAAATGGCCACGTTGTATGGAAGAAGCATTATTTCATCAAGGACAGGACAGCTTAATAGATGAACTCTCTCTCTCTCTCTCTCTCTCTCACCTTCTCTCTTGCTCTCTTTTCAGAACCAGCACAGACATCTGTGTATCAATATTCATAATTTTCTCACTACAATCTGATAAACCAAGCAAACTTGCTTGATTTGCCTTTGCAGTTTTCTTGACCTGCCCTGACCTGTTGCTATCTGCTACACACTAGGGAAGGATAAACAGTTTTAGATTTTCTTCCACGTTTAAAAAGGAACTTCACTTGATCCACTAAATTACCTATAATTGACCCAAAGACACCAGCGCTGAGAATTGCTGCCTCTGTCTGTCATCATTTTATGATTTTTTTTTTTAACATTTTAATTGAATTCAGAGTCGATCCAATAGATTTTAAAAATATATTTTTTTTTAGCTCTGATCATTCCATAGAGGTCAATAGAACGATACCAGTAAAGTGACAAGAATTAAGAAATCAATTTTAAATTCATAATTTTGTTTGCCTTGTTATATTAAGAACACAGGTAAGGTAAAATTACCATCATGCTCAGTAGAGCCTCACTATCATGGTTAACCCAACTCTCAAGTTCTTAAAGCATGACATACACCATACACGAAATATTCCATGCGATTGTGTCCAGCTGACATGTCTTGGTAACAAAAGGAAAACATTCTGATGCCCTTTTTAGAAAATGCCTGCAGAATGATTCAGAGAGCAACACAAGCAGACCTCAGCATACAAATTAAATCCATTCCAGAGGCGCGTTCCTAAGGCGAACTTTTGTATTGCAAAACGCATTTTCCCATAGGAAATAATGTAAACGTGAATAATCCATTTCAGCCGCCCAAAAAAAAAAAAAGGCCAATATTACTAATTTCCAACACTATAATCATATTTTTGCAAATAAAAACTGTGAAAATAATTAAGGGAAGACATCTATATAAAGTGAAATGTGAAATAAATAGGCATTAAACCTCACTTAACTTTAATTTATGATTCCTCTTGACACCGGCTGCTTTAAAATCAAAAGACTTGGTTCAGCTCGGGTTCGTTCACTTTTATGCCTAAAATGCTTCGTACTGTATGCCTAAAATGCTTTGTATGCCAAGGCAAATTTCTTGCAAAATTTCAGTTCTTAAGGCGAAGATTCTTAAGATGGGCATTTGAATGCCAAGGTACAAGTGTTGATCTGTTGTTTAGAATCATCAGTGTGTGGGCCTGATCCCCAACACTTACACCTAAGCGATGGAACCACTCTTAATCCTCTGCCAGTCTGCTTTCATACTATTCATACTATTTACAATAAAATGTTATCTTTTTTAAACATCTTTTACATTTTCAAGTTTGTACTGTAGCTCATCAAAAACTTTTATGCTTGCATATCAATCATAAATATGTAAGATCTTTCAGTCATATTTGATGTCGATTTATGTCAAGTAATGCCAAGGAAAGACGCAACTGTGGTTAACCTTTTGGCTTTTATTACTTCATTCCAGTTAAGATGATATATTCCTACCAATTAAGATCATCTCTCTCTCTCTCTCTGTCTATAGATTGTACTGAGCATTGACATGTCTGTGAATGCAAAGGAAAAGTTGGGTAGTGACAGGGTTCTGACCTTGGGCCCCTATTATTTCCCCACATGTCACTTACTATGGCATCTACTTCTAGAATGATGTGACATACAGTACACATGAACTGGGCTCCACAGAGACCTGACCTTAACCACGTTTAAAGGCTTCAGGATGTGCTGATGTGCTTTATGGAGTGATTCGACTCTCGTTAAACATTAGGGTGGAAACAAATGTTGTGTGATTGCAGAATGTTGTTGAAACAATTGCATTACAAACGTTGCACCACAGTGTGTAGAGTGTGCAAGATTCTGACTTCATTTTATTGCCACATAACAAAGCTGAGCCTAGACCTGACCAGCTGAAGCAATCGGACCTGGGATAGCTCAGTGGTTAAGGCACTGGACTACGGTTTTGAAAGCTCCCAGGTTCAAATCACATGAATGCCAAGTTGTCTCTGTTGGGCCCTTGAACAAGGCCATTAACCCTCAACTGCTCACATGTATAATGAATAAGCCAAATGTTTTTAAACCAGGGGTCCGATCATGATTTTTCTGGCTATATTTCTTCCATACAGTTACTTTGTTGTTTTCTTTGCTTGATGCAGAGCAATAATGTGACCCTTCTGAAACACCGTAGCATCTTTTTTATGACCGGAGGATAGTTTTGTCATGGTTGTTTAAGAAAATGAGAAGCTACTCACTACATCAGTTAAGGGGTAAAAGAATTATTGCCAGCTGAAGCATATTAATCACTGCAATAAAAGGCTTGCTTATAGCAGCTGTAGGGTTCAGTAAAATCAGATTGACACAAATATAATAATTGAAGCAGCATGTATGATTTTGAGTCAGATTCCTCTCAAGTCTTTCTTGTTCTTAATGTTTTCTTTATCCACTCCCTTTTTTTTCTTTGGTTATTGGAGATGTATCTCCAAAGGTCTTCCAACCTGCTTAACACCACCTATAGAACATGTATTGTATGAAAGTTTAAGGTTTGCACATGGAAAAGTGTCTCATGGAAATTGAATCAGTAAGCTCAAACCATTATTTGATCTTTTTAATATGTCAAATAAAAATGTTAAACATGTCCATATGTGCACGGGAAATGACTTATTCATTAACAGAGCCTCACGGTTAGAGCACTTTTGTGTCAGATTTTTTTTTCTCCCACAGTACCTTAATTATTTTTTTCAGCCACACTCAATTGAGGCTCCAAAAGGTTTGAATAGATTAACAGCAATTCTCTTCTCGTGGTTATATCGTCGTTGTGTTGTCAGAAAGGTTTCATGCAGCAAAAAAATGCGCACAAGCCCATTCAGGGTAATGGCATAGACTTATGCGGGATCTGTACTTGACGATACCATCCGTCTGACCTTTAAATTAAAGCAATACTAAGTAATCAGCCAACCTTGGTCCTGGTATGTGAGCATTTATCAAAAAGGCCTAAGGTTGAATTAAAAAGAAATGAATAGCTTTTGTCTTCAAGAGCTTTTTTTTTAATATATATAAATTCAAGTTGTGTGTTTCAGTAAAGAGCTAAGAAATGACAATGAAATGACACAGACTGCCAGCATGCGCTACCTGTCAGATGCAATGTTTAAGCTTTTCCGAGTCAAAAAGTTTAATTTGATCAGCCCTTGATTGGTTTCATTCTTTAAACAGCCTTAGGCCTACTAGGAGCCAAATTGCTTTGTTTAACTTTTTCTCGTCTTGTCATTTCTGTAAATGCGATCTTGGCGAAATGTAATTATGGTGAAATTTGTGTATAAACACAGAAAACATTTATTAATAGAAATTGTCAGTTCATATGTCAAGGTCCAGGAGATTCAGTGTCTTTAAAAGGATATATTTTACCCCGGTGTGACATGAAGTAATTGAGGATTTGTTTAATGTCCTGCCTCAAATATTGTATTTCCTTTAACATTTTGCAAAGATGCATGCTGCAGTGCTAGTAAAGGACTACATGACAACACAATTATCAGAATATAGCAATAAAATAAAGTGGCATGGTGGCCTAGTGGTTAACACTGTCATGGCCTTTCACCTCCAGGGTTGAAGGTTTGATTCCCGCTTCGGGGTCTGCGTGCGTGGAGTTTGCATGTTCTCCCCGTGCTTGGTGGGTTTCCTCCCATAGTCATAGAAAGACATACAGGGTACACTAACTGACATTTTAAAATTGCATAAATTCCTTAGGGGTGCAGAAAATCAGTGAATGAGAGTGAGTAATTAAGTGTGCATCATAAATTTTATCCTAAAAAACTCAAGACTTCAAGGTAAAAACTGAATGTTCAAATTAATCATACAATTCTTAGTCAGAAATGTTGCTTACAATTGACTATTAAAAAAAAGAAAGAAAAATCATTTACAAACATCATTAGCCAGCTCGGAAACATCACAACTTCATGCATGAATAAAGTCCACCTACCCTGGTGACTGTCAGGAGTCGGGGAAAATCAAAAGAGAAGGGATGTGAGAACACGCAAGAAAATATATAAAGAAAAC